>BROG01000213.1:210000-262500 GCA_030159075.1 Atrina japonica | reverse complement strand
CGACAATTCATTTAAACAAATTTCCCAATAAAAATATGAACCTATATCTGAAGCTTACATAGGTCCATGATACACTGTCACTAACACTGATGTAATATTTGAGTCAAATCAAGAGTATACACCTAGCCAACAACTCTAAGATATAGGGAGATGTTTATGAGTTTAAATATCAATTGTTGTATCAGCTGATACGAGGACTACTCTTGGTGCCCGCTTTTTTGTCCAATTTATGCCTTAAATCTGTCATGTGGTCATGAAAGTCACATAACAGAGAGTGGTCTGACGAGGTATCTCGGAAACGTCATATTTGCAAGACATCTGAATATTGGTTCATGAGAAAATGTTTACAGATGTACCAAGTCTCAGTCCGTTTCGATCATTCTTGGGGGCCCGTATGAGTCCTAGCTCTTTTCATTCGTAAAAGGATATTTCTTGCTATGTTTATTTAAAATTACCCCCTCCCATGAGAAGAAATCGAGAATTTGTAATAGTCAACAACAAACGAGACATGTTGCTTGACAAGAGACGCACCAAGGTAGACGATAGCAATAGGTCAACATGACCCTTAGTAACCGAAAAAGCCAATTTAACAACGTCAATGCATTGTAGTAAAGTCTTTAATGGTATAGCGTGCTGCAATGTTTTAATTATTTTTCTTTGAAAAGAAACATTTTATGATAAAAAAAAAAACAATTTGAAATTCCGTGAAAAAGCCACTATAAAATTCCCTGAGCACTTGAAACTGAGAGATACATTTATAACCGAGATACACAGGAAGCATGATACAATGCGTTTGTTACAAAAGACTGATAACGTGGCAATATGAGAGACATTTTCTCAGCGAGATGCTTTAAAATCATGTGGATGAACAATAATCTAAAACGCAAGTCACTATTAACAATGCTCTCGTGTAATGTATTAATGAGATTAGTTAAACATCACTCACAATGATTTGCAAATGAAATTATTCTTTCTGTTACAAACATCATTGTACCACTTGAAATTACTGCTGAATCCCATGGCAATGCAATGGCTTTGTGTATTATTTACTGGTTGTCCTGGGGACCAATTTACGTACGTCAGTGGTTGAATTTCCGATGACATCCATGTGTCTGTCAAAAGGTTTGATCCACCAACCCAAAATTCTCCAGGTGAAAAAGCAGCTGTAAAATAGGAAATTCTTATATATTAGGAGATATCGCATGTAACGAGCTTATATATTTATCCCGATGACGGTTTCATCATGTAGTTTTTGTGCTGTATGAGGTGTTTTACAAACAAGACTTACGTTAGCTATCTATTGTTTTTTTCAAACAATAGAGATGTGTGTTTTTTTCAAATACAGTATACTTACGTTTTACTAAGATTAAATTGACTGTTCTGTTTTCTAAATGTTTGGCTAAGATGTCGTTCTGTGATGCATGATTTCACGTTGTATAATTAAGTTACTTTACACAACTGGGTATCAATCAATATAACCTGTAATCTGACCTCATTCTGTATACCGAAATCCGGCTATAACGAGATATAAATCTTTCTCCCTTCCATTTCGTTATAAGTATATATGATCTGTTACGAATTTCCATTCATATCACATTTATGTTACGATTTTAAAATAATGTGATATGAATTGACACGTGATTCTTTTTATCATATGATTTCATATATACAATTTAAAAGGCAATTTCTGATGACTGGGGATTAGGATTTCTATTCTCCGTTCTGTCAAGTTGACCAAATTGTCCCAACTACTTGCGCAGAAATAAGTGCATATTGCATATTGTAAATATTGTTAATGTTTTAATACATACATTTAGTCTGCATTTTGAATTATCATTAACATCTGAACATATAATTTATCAAGTGTTGAATTTAGCAAAATGGCACTGATGACCTGAGTAATTCGAGAAGCGAATTACGCAAAGTGTACAGAGTCTTCATCCAGGTCATTTCGCAATGAGCCGGAAAAAATATAGAATAAGATAGAATGCTTATAAGTAGATATCAATAACAACTAGGTAATTTTTTAAACATTTGTTTATTTATTTATTTTTCCAAATATTATAAACCAATGTTAAACTGCCGTGCATTAATTGCGTCGTTATGACGACCACCAACAACACTATACTGTTACGTCATTTTCTGAGAAGGCCATCACGACAATGGCGAATCTCGGAAGAGGAGTTTTTGTGTGGCTACTTAAGTTAAAAATAACGTTATTGAAAGAGGAATTTGAAATCAATCCCGTGGGGAGTGTATTAGCGGTATTCAGTGATACCGGAATGTTAATATATCCATTGCTAGAGGACGTAACCGTTGCAGGTCAAGTAGGCCTAACTGCAGAAGCGCGGACAGTAACTTGACTTGAATTTAAAAACGGATACAAACGCATTTAAACCTGGGGCTGATGCAACATTGCCAGTTGAAACGGAAGGGAGGATGTTGCTAATAGACTTATTAAGATTAAGTAGCGTCATCACCAACCTTCAAATGAATGAAGTTTGCGAACGTAGTGAATAAAAGAAGTTCAGTGTGCCTGACGTTAGCCAATCAAATCGCCGCTAGGTTTTATTATAGAATTAATCAAGTTAATAACTACCAATAAATAGACAAATGTGAATGAGAACGCGAGCAAATTAAACAAAACTATATAAAACTAGCAAAAAAATAGAAAATTATTTCTCTGATGAGTCAATCACGTTAAATCTAATTGCTATCAATCGTGAAACTAAAATAATTTTTTGCAGAATTAATAGTCTCTTTCACGAAAACTGTGGTCCTGTTACTTTGAAGGAACAAATGATACAGATACACGCAAAAATATAGACGTCGTTATAGTAACTGAATGTTTCTTGGTGTCGTTTTCCGGGAATCTGTATCATTTATTCCGTCAAAGTTACCGCAGTTATCGTGAAACGGTCTATATACAATATAAAAAATCTCAGATACCAAATTATAAATCTTTAGGATGTCCAGGATATAGATACAAATCTGGTAAAAATAGACAAACATGTACCTCTGGAAACCAAGAGGTGGGATCAGGTGCCATGGAGGAGTAGGCATCCCTTGTCGACCAGTCACACCTGCTCTGAGTCCACAGTCAAATCCAGAAAGAAAAAACGTGAGGAACGAATCCTCGTCAAAATTGGTACAGACGTCTCAACAACCGCCAGTTGCATGCAATGAAAAGGCAACTCAACATTTCACTTAGTGAAACAGACTAATCGCAAACAAGACTATTATACTGACCGAGAATTTGCGGAACGTTGACATAAACGCGGTTTTCGATATCTCTCTGTCAATAATTTGTCAGTGAGTAGTTTACATCTGTATATGAAATGTTCATATGTTGAAAACGCCCTCTTATATCGGATCATTTGTGAAATATAAACTCCATATGCAGGTGACTGTAGGATATTACTACTTAAATGTGGAAAATTTACGATGGGAAATCCGAAATCGTCGCGTTTGTCGTAAAGCTTAGTTGCCAATTCCCCATGTGTGTCTATAGTAAGTAAAATGTTTTAGTATGAAGCGTGTGTGCTCGATTCTGTTGTATCTTTAATTCGAATTCGCTGGGATATATCGTATTGACATATGTATGAAAATTGTCATTATTAATTGACAAAATGTCGTCGATAGTGTAAAATTAAGGGGCATTACTAGCTTTTTCTTCTTTTGATGCAACAGTTTTTGAATGAAGTCTGCTTTGTATGAATAAAGGAACAGGTCAGCCAATTTAGGAGCACAATTAGTTCCCACAGAAATGCCGATAGTTTGTTGAAAGACCATGTCTCCGAACATTATAAATATATTGTCTATTAGAAATTCCAGCATCTTTTTATATCATCTTCAGTGCATTTATGTGTAGAATCAGAGTGGTGTTGGACAAAATAAGTATCATGAGAACCAATCATTAGAAATTTAAATTTTCGGGTACCATCTTTCAGTGAAAAAACAGTTGTCTATGATGCTAAAAAGACAATTGTTTTTCACTAAAAGGTGGTACTCGAAAAATTAAATATCTAGTGATTGGTTATCATTTAATATTTTTATTTGGAATTGTTGTGTAAAAGGTAGGGACGTCCTATGTTTTGATACTGTGAATTTGAGAAATATTGTGTGCCTTCAAATTGTTGTTTAGAATTTTTAAGTACCCACATCTGATTTACACCGCTTCTGTAATAATCAACTGTACAGTATAGCTGAGTTTCTCCTTAACGGCTGTCAATATCTTGGTAAGGAGTTTAGAAAAAAGGTTTGATAAAGGTTTGGTAGAACATTTGCTGGATCCTGCTATGTACCTCTGCGTATATGGGGTTGTATGAAGTTTAGGTATTGAATATAAATATGATATCTCAAACTCAGTATCGGTTGTAGGTACATCAAAAGAGCGTAATACGGATATGTGATTTTGAAGGATCTCGTCTTTGAAAATGAGCTCCGTGTTTATGTAGTATTACCATCGTATTAAACCCTCGTTCTTCTAATAAACAATTATAGTAATGTGCCTTACAAATAAGAACTACATTATTTGAGGCTTTGTCTGCTTGGACCAGTACATATTGGCCATATAATCTATCCAGCTCGGTTACTACAAATGACAGCATTCGGGTGGGTATATATATATATAGTGTATGTGTAGGTGGGTACACGCGCGCGCGCATGTGTGAGGGTGTTATCCCGAGTTTCATATGTGGAACAGAAATTAGTAATTAGGTTACAACGATATACTCATAAAGACAGGCACTACGTCATTTACAGTGATTTTGGCTAAACATTTATTGTTATTTACAATCCATCTCTTACTTGCGGAAGGCCGGTTGTCTCTTCACGGTTACATAGTAACCAGGTTCTCTCCTCCACTGTTATAAACTAGCCTAAACGATATAACGATCGTTGAGTGTGGCCAAAAATATTTATTTATTATCTATTCCTTGATTACATTCAAAATGAAACAGTTTATTAACAGCTATCTTATTATAAGAAAAGATATAAATAAAGATATGAATTTTCGCATTTTGTGTTTTACGTTCTTGTTCTTATACAAATAAAGAAGTCGACTATGAGTCAAAAACTTTTGTTGATTTTCTGACAAAACGAAATGATAAAGATTTGGTCTTTAGTTAATTATTGACAATGGGGGAAAAGGGCATATCCAGGCGTAAAAGTGCATGGTAATATCTCATTACAGTTAGAATAACCGAAGACAAAACTAAGTTAATAATCAGAAAAATCAATCTATTTGCACGTGTTATTTCCTTCCACAAATGAAATAGTGAAACGAAGCAATATGACATTTGATAGAGGAGACCAGAAATAAAGAGAGAAGGTCGAGTCTTGCTAAGGATTATTTCATCATTTTCACGATAAGTTAGTTAATTACTCAAATATTAGAATATTGTTATATTGCTGATAAGAGAATTGTATATATATATATATATATATATATATATATATATATATATATATATATATATATATATATATATATATATATATATATATATATATATATATATATATATATATAGGCTTACAACCAAGGCAATAATGTATAATGTTGCCCAGTCTAATAGCTCTTTGGAAAGCGTAAAACTGAGTAAAACGTTGTTGGCTTTTTATCTCATTTCGGTCTACAGTAATATGTAATATGATTTGTAAATCAATTTGAATAATTCTGCCATATATATTGAAATATTTACCCATTATCAGAGACGTATATAACACGTTTCTGCCATTATCATGTCTAGATGTGTACTTGCCTTTCCATCTTTAATATAGTTTCTATATAACATTTGTTTTTCAATTCTTTCTTTGTAGCATATTAGTACATTGGTACACAATGAGTCTAAATTGAATCATGACAGGGATGACAAACTTGATTCCACAACAAAAATATTAGAGCTACAGTAATACACGGAGTCATATTTTACCTGTGCATACCCATTTTATGGATGATGGACCGGATTGTATTGATTTTAGTTTTGTGGCAACTTTGTTTTGGTGGACAAACACAACCGGTCTAAATAAGATCATAACAGGGTGAAGTGTTACTTGTTGACACAAAATATTAAAGCCACAGTAATGCATGGAATCAGTGCATGGCAAATTGTTTAGCTGTACAGGTCTACCAAGATAAACTGGCACAGGTTTATAAACAAATCAAATTATAACAAGTGTGACTGGCTACTTGTTGTCACAAAAGTATACAGTAATACATGGAATCCTTGCAAAGTAATATGTTCCATCTGGAAAACCTGTTTTTGGAAAACCATTGTATTGTTTTGGTTTTTGTCCCCATCCGAATGTGTTAGTTTGCCGTTGTAGACCTATACATCCCTATTTTTGGAAAATAGACCGTATTGTTTTGGTTTCCTACAGGTTGTGCTTTATTTGGGTAGACCTATTATAGTGCTTTGATGTTTTCACTTTCTGATTTAACAGGGGTTATACCAAAATTGAAAACATGATAATTAAATATCATGTTTTCACTTTTTGGGTTTAACCCCTGGTAAATCAAAAGGATTAAAAATGATCAGTAGATTTACAGAAATATCACTCACCTTTTGACAGTCTCGACAGGAAGTTAGCTAAATATATTTGTTCTTGTCCATTTTCTATTGTGACTAATTCTGTATTGAACTGTCGGCAATAAAACTACATAAAAACGAAAGAAAAGTAAAAACAACAGTAAACATCAGAGTAATTAAATGTTGTACTTCATATATCATTATTCATTATACATGTATTTACCCATTCAACCGTCACAATGGAAGGACAAGTGCCCCTTTTACATTGACTCTGCCTACACCTTGAAAATAACAATTATTTGAATTAACCTGTAGACATAAATTACCCTGTATAGTACCTGTACATTAATTTAAAGAAATAAAATCATGTAACAACAAACCGACCTTATTTTTTCATAAAATATAGGAATAAGAGAAATCTAGTTTTCGCCAAATGATATGATAAGAGGAAAATGATTTTTCAAATATTGTAGTAAGAGAAATTCTGATTTTTTCAAATGTTATAATAGGAAAAATAGGTTTTTTTCAAATGGAGGAATAAGAGGAATCGAATTGAGATGGAGAAACCCTACTACAGTCATCAATTTGATTCCAAGCAAAATGGATTTCGATTTGCAAACAAGTAAAATAGGAATCCAATATGCAGGATCATGAAGCGATCCAAAATAGAGTTAAGATAAAATTTGAAATCTGTATTGCAATTCCCTGGATACCATTCATTTCAATATTGGACAATTTCATTAGTGTTAACATCAAACATGTTCTTAGCTGTAAATTATGAGTACGAAAACGGTTTTATTAAGCATTTTTCTAGAAGATTGGAAGTCAGACCTAAATCCAAGAGAAGATGCTATACTTAGAGTTTGGTAATATAAAGTTATTAATATAAACAGATCTAACCAGCTTGTATACATGTTTATGTTTTCTTATAAGGTGGCACTTAAATATTGGAGGAAACTGGAGTAATAGGTGAAAACCCAAGTGTTCGAGATTGCGGCCGCCATACCATCTCACAAACTATCCTGTGCGATCCCAAGATTAACTCGTGTCTCAATAGGGAGAAACAATTGTGCTTAACACTGTGTTACCCGGGCCCAGAGTGAGTGCATTGTTCAAATGTACATTTATGTAACTTAGAATTGTCATAAAAGAAAAGCTTACATAGGCCTCAGACCATGTCGCTTTTAGATGGAACGCGTTGTAACACAAGCCATTGAGCTGCACAAAGTTCTCGGGACATGCAAGTGTCTTTTGCGCCACGATACAACAGACTGGAATAAACAAAGGACGTATTATCAGAATGTTTAGTAAAATCCATATAACCTGGCGGGTGGAGTCTCGTGAACACTTTTTTGTCCTGGACAAATTTAGGTATGACATTTACGTTACAATGCCATCATATGTTCCGTTTTCGAGTTGACAATAAAACCAATTTCTCATGTTGTATGTCATAATCGAATTACGAGTAGAATCGACCGTGTGATAACAAAAATGTCACTCAGCCCCGCCAAGTTAAAGTGAGTCGGACAATAAAAACGAATCAAGTTCACGAGTTATAATGATATTGATACCTTCTTTTGTAACAGTTCGGAACGTAATCGATATGTATAGAAAAATTTCTAATTGTTACGACTTTGATTATATTCAGTATGACTGTATTGATATTGTACCAATACGACATTTTTGGGAATACATGTAAATGTATTGAGGAAAACCATTTTCTTCATTTGCTGGAAAGGGCATCTCAGTGAAAGGAGTGAATTTTTTAAAAACCGTAAAAAAATAAGACTAAAACATAACAAACATTTCGGAATGAATTATATAATTATTCAGGATGATGAAATATGGCAACAACAACAAACAAACAAACCAGCAAACGAACAAGAACTACCAAGGATACGTGGCACATCCGGGTTCTGTCAAAAATTAAACAATACGATTTTCGAAATTATGTTGTACAGATAAAACATATTGCCTTGCACGGATCCCATGCATTATTAAAGATCGAATATCTTGGTGTCGACAAGAAGCATATCATCCCTGTTATGATACAATGAAGTCTTGATGTGTTTGTAAACATGTGCCAATTTACCTTGGTAGACCTATCCATTTCGAAATGGATGATTTAAATTATTCAATATTGTGGAACGGCAACAAAATAAGAACAAAAGAAGAAAATACGAAAATTTCCGAATGCGTGATTTGAGTATTCAACAAAGTAAGATGGCAGATGCCTTTAAAGCTTTTCCAGCACCGATAACGATTGAATTTAACGAAAAATATTACGCATAATAAAATACAATTGGAGAGACACTCTTTGGTGTTTTTCAGTTATCAACATCAGCAGAAGTGGCAGTTCCTTGCCTTACCGAGCTAAAGTGCATAGACACATCTCCATTTTAGCCAGAATGATTTAATCGGAACATCTAACTAGACTCTTGTACGTTGCTCAAGATTAAGATCTAAACATTACTGTTGATAGCGTATAAGGTGTAAAATATACAATTTTGAATTAAACCGTTCTCGCTGAGGTGATTGTTCAACAGGCTTTCGGTAAATGAAGTACATATCGATTGAAGAGATCCTGACAGTGCTATCAACGTCAAAATAAGCTTTGATTAAATTGTAAGATTCGTTGAGAAATTCAGAAAATCGTCCATCATTTCGTGTAAGACAGACCACATTTTCATATATACACGTATTTATCTGTTGATGTGGGTGGATCTATAGGTAAACACTAGTGATAATATCAACACAATTTACTTTATCCAGCTGGTGTCCATTTAGATGCATCTATCATTTCCTTTTTTTACTTCTTAATTTACAAGGGGGCATTCAAATCTCTTATATACGACTTGTTATCTCATAATCACGGCTTTTAACTTGTAATAACATTCCGTCTCGATATTACGATTTTTTTTTTTAAAATAAATATGTCAGTTTGACCTCACAATGTTTTCGTACCAAAAAGGGAGATTTTTTTATATTACCCCTTGTAAATCTAAAAGAGAAAATATGATAAAAACGATTCTACATTTACTTTATAAATGCACATTTGCACAAGAATTTCTTTAAAAACTTAAGTAAAATTTGATAAATAGACATTTTCCTCAACATATATCTTTTAACGTTCTGCAATATATACATGGATGTGGTTTGCACTCAGTACAATTAATCTTCTGGTGAAAAATATATGTACGACACTAAAACATTGAAATAATGAAATTAAAAATTAATTTCTGTATGTTGAAAGCATATATATATGGTATACATTACATGTATGTATATATCTACACGTGCAAATTTGTACGTAAGGGGCATATGGAGTACCTGTATGCATGCATATATGATTTATAATCATCGGTGTGTCTGGCAAAACGGTGGTGCACGTGTACGTTCATGAATATATGCTATATATTTAGATATTATGTAAATATGTGATCAGATACATTTACATGTATGCATGTATGTATGTATGTATGTATGGAGCTTCATGCAGTCTGTATGCATCCATGTATGTATGTGCGAGTTCATGCATGTAGAGGATATTATATTTATTTGGCCTCGAACTGAAATGTCGCCATTTCATTGGACATTTTAAAGAGTTGCATGACTGTCGTCCATGGTTCTATGGACAGTCAGTGGCTATAAATAGACGGCTGGCTCCTCCCGGACACCTTGTCCCATCCCGTTTGGGATTCGCAATTGTTCTTCATGTTGAGGTCATTTGTATACCCATTTGTATGTCGTATTATAGCGGACTTCATTATTCTTTGGTATTTCTTCATTTTAACTCAGTATTGTGAAGTTTTATTTTTATTTTCAAAAACACGATCAACTGTTTGTTTATTCAAGGATACAATTCTATACTTGCGAAAAAACGGATCCAGATTGATGCATTCGGTTTAGAAATGCACAGTCGTGAAAGAGACACTATATATTTCTACAAGTAGTGCATCGCTTATGAAATCCGATAGACTGCGACACCTAATGAGGTCTAGATTAAAGTAATTACACGGACAAAGTTACAATTTCATATTGACTGTTATTATAGCATCTCGTGAGATGTCCAGAACCTCGTTAGGCAGACACGCATTTTCCTACTAGAATTAATAAAGAGAACGAAAAGTCACTAGCGTTTATTATCAATAGCTTAGTGATTTGTTCGCCGAAGTCTGTAGGTGGCGCTTATGTAAAATTAATATTTTGTCTTGCAGCCCCGTAGATATATGATATCAAAAGGTATTATTAAGTCTTTCTTGTACATCGACGTGTAGTAGATATTTGGAAGAAAGACAGGAATAATGTATTAGAGCGTCGAAAGGGCACGCGAGCACTAAAGGGATTGTAACAACCATACCATAGAACTCGCACACACTTGCAAGTGGTGAAGGATTTTGATTTTTGCTTAAGCATTTTTTCAATCCTAATACATGGTGACTTCTTCTTCTTCGCTGAGTGCATCCCTCGAAATCAAGTATTTTCGCAGTAAAAATAGATAAAAGCCCATATATATGGTATACAGCCGAAACAACTATATACAGTTAAAAGGTTCCACTTTTCAACTAGCTTACAGAAGTAAGTTAAATCACACGGCCTCTCACCTCTGGTTCGAATCCCGCTAGGGTAATTTCGAATTAAGTAGGAAAGTTTGCCAGTTTTCTTGCGGAAGGTCGGTGGTCTTTACCCGGCTAGCCGGGGTTTCTCCTCCACCAATAAAAACTGGACGCCATCATATGACTGAAAAATTGTTGAGTATGGCGTAAAACAAAAAATCAAATCAAATCAAAACAGAAGTAAGATGGTTTCCAATGTTCTGTTTGAAACCCTTGCTCTGTGTTGTTGTAGGCTGCCCCATGACAAAGAGGTCAGCCTGGTAGATAGGCTGCTGGTACAATGGTAGGTACCAGAGATAATCCTTGTAAATTATACACTGCCTTTTGAGCGGTATGGGGTCCCAGACTGAAGGATACAATAAGGTTGCTCAAAGGTCTTACAAATCTGCAATTCTGGTTGGACATGTAGATGGTACGACGTTGATGTTATGTCTGAGAAAGGCCAAGGTCTGGTTAGCCTTTTATGAGATGTTGTTCCGGTCGCTGTCCGAAATTAAGCACTTGACGAACGTAACCAGAGGTACCTCACATTGTCGATGTAATGCAAGCAATATGTTTTCTGCATGGTATTCATGCATTTGAGATTGTAATGACCTCGCATTTCACTGGATGGAACTGTATAAGCAACTTGCCTTCCCAATTCTGGAGTTTTGTGAACCTGATCTGATGACAAACCAGGGTAACATGCCGTAGTGCACCACTTACGCTTTGTCCTCTCCAGTCGATGGAACATCCATGGTTGCTTGATTCGCTGTGATAAGAGGTGATTCGGCACACGATATCAGAAGGTATCACTAAACTGATATCTCTCACTAAATTTCACAAGTCTAGTGCATACTCGTTCTACTCGGGGATTGGGGTAGTAAGGTTGAGAAGACAAGTACCGAGTCACCAGTTGGGTTCAGAATTCTTCTACACATTATTTCGTTGTTGGATTTCATATCCGCCAAGTTGCTGATTTAGTCATCCCTCATGGCGATTAATTAGAACTCCACAATTACCACCACATCCATCCTTTCGATATGTAACAGAGGCCGACATAGGGAGGGGCATATGATATATTTGAGCTACAGTAACATATGGAGTCATGTTTCTCCTGTGCATTCCTGTATTTGCCAAATAGACCGTATTGTTTTGGTTTTTGACAGACCCCGGATGTGCCTCTTCACCTTAAAAGACCTATAATAAAACATGGTCTTTAAAATACAGTGCCACGAGTGAGATCAATATTTTACTAAAACGGTGTTTTTAAACATTCAAAATGTGAAAGACTTACCGATACATATTAAGTAAGGTAGAATCTCCATTTTACTGCTAGTGTTATCTTCTGATATAAGTCGGTGACATAGTTTCAATACAGACGTAAATAAGCTAGGTCTATAATACCAACACCTAACCTGTGACCACTAATCCTTATCGTGTCAGTTTCACTCAATGCAGGTATTTAAAGTTTGCACATTGTAATATATGTGCTACTTTCCAGTTACGAGTAATAAGAAATATATTACTTGACAGACTCGTTCTTACATTTGTGACTTACACAGATCCCAAAGTATTTCTGTAAAACATTTTATGCGTTCATTTTCTTATTAGAATCGGTAAGGAATAAGGGAAACTAAAAATATTGTGAAAATAATCATTTAAAATTTGCTCACTTCAATGAAACTGAGAGGGTAATAGTTTTGTCAAAGTCATTAGACACCCCATATTTGATGCAGATATATATATTATATGCAGCCACAGTGTCGCGTGCAAGTACATGCCTTACTTATCCTGCCTAGGGTTATTACCATTTTATGGTTTTACTTGTTCAGGCCATATTTACTTCATTTTTTTCCACCTAAGCCAGCCATTTTTAGTACATACATGCATATCCGTTATACGAATTTCAAATCAGAAATACCAAAACTGTATTAATCGAAAGAAAGTTCAGGTGACAATAAACAAATCAGGTAAAATTAGGACACTCACAGACCTCAGAAAATCCAGCAGTGGGATCAGGTGACATAAAATAGCAATCGGTAAAGATTATTCATATTTGATTTGTACTGACATATGCATTTAAAAATTGTAGAGAAGAATGTGAGGATTAATTCTGCAAAGTTTTAATGTAACATTGACACACGGTCAAAGGTCAAAGGTCATCAGCACCTAGAAGTTCTAATATTGCCGATTTGCTAAACAAAAGTCAACTTTTTATATGGACAGTGGAAGGGACTGAGACAATGACTAGTTTTGCAAGTTTAAAGGTCAAATGTCAGTAGCACTTAAATGTATTGAAACTACCAATTTTCTCTAAAACTGTCAAGTTATTGTGTAGGCATATACATTAAAAGTTGTAAGGAGCTATGTAAGGATTTTTTTTACAAAGTTTCAAGGTCACTGGCCCAAAGGTGTAAAGTCATAAGCATGGAATAATTAACACAACCAGCTATTTTTAACTATTAATCTAGGATGCCTTGTTCTTTGTCCGGCTAAAGTTTCAAGGTAAAAAAATGGCCAAAAAGGACCAAAACTTGGTACATCATAAAAGATCTTCTCATGAACCTTCAAATTTTGTATGCATGATTGTTAAGTCAGTATCTACAAAGTTTGTGAATGAAAATAAAATCTACAAAGTTGGTATGACCGAGGTAAAACAAATTGAAAATAAGAGTTACCATAGATATTTCATATTTAGGTTTCATTTAAACTGGGATCGGTAACCATATATAAATTAACATCCCCCCAAAAAACAAAAACAAAAAACAAATACAAAACAGTAATCAAACAAACAAATATATATATATATATATATAAAGCACAAATATCATTTTCATTTACTTTTTGCATTGATTTTTTGTTGGTACCATGCCCCGGCTGGGGTTCGAACCCTCGATCTATGGCACCAATCGCCTGGCTCTCATGTACTACATCCCAACCACTTGTGCAAAAATGAATGACCACATATTTTTAAGTGTTTGATTAAGTGTGAGGCAATATCTCATTTGGGGTAGGGTTTTAAGCATCTTTCCAATAGTTCTTTTTTAAAATTTGGAATCCCTTTTTTCTGCACCCAGACGTGAGATATCCTTCTCAAAAGAAGGTTGAATCAGCAAAAATAGTTACTAAAATCGGGACAGAATTTTGGCCTAGTATCCTCCATACATTGAATTCTGAAAAAATAACAAAAATCGAGTTATTTGAATTTTGCCGCTAGGGGGCGCCACCAGTGGCGCTGTTGATGACGTCATCAGAATACCGTCATAACCGGAAGTATACCGGAAGTGAGGTCATACCGGAAGTGAGGTCATACCGGAAGTGAGGTCATGTTGTCATGGCAATAAGGAGAAAGAGCCAATCGTTGAGCTTGGAGGCGTGTCTATGACCGGAAGTGGAAGGTTGCGGGGCGCGGCCATCATAAGATGATGGGGTCACGAGAAGTCACAAGAGGTCACGTGAGTTCACGAGAAGTCAACGGGAAGAGAGAGAAGATGGGTTTTTCCAGTTTTGAGCTGAGAGTGAATCTATTTTTAGAACCGAGGGTTTTTCCAGTTTTGAGCTGAGAGTGAATCTATTTTTAGAACTGAAACTTTGGGTTTTTCCAGGTTTGTGAAACTCGTAGTTGGTGGCGCCACCGTCGTTAAGAGTGTGCGAGTGCGCATGTGCGAGAAGCGGTAGGCCGAGCCCGTCACTGTTAGTCGTCGAGAGTTCTGTTTCAAGTGCACAAGCGCGAGAAGCTGTAGGCCGAGCTCGACTCAAGCTTGTACTAAGACTTGTAGAGTAAATGTATAGTGATGGGTCTAAACATATAGTAGTAAACGATGTTGACTCTTCGAGCTGCGGATCGCAAATGAGCTCTCAGAGGTCTAACTGAACCTATACTCTAGACTTTTTTTTTTTTCTATTTTTAGTCAAAACACTCACCCTATGCTAAAAGTAGTGGATTTTTTCTTATCTCTCAAATGACTTTTCACAAGCTGAACTGAAGTCACATGACTCATCATAACAAAAACATCCTCCGTCTCATAGTTTCTCAATGGTGTTTTTACACCCTATAACCACTTACACTAAAAAAATGGTCACTTTTTATGGAGACGGGGTGCCAGATTGAGTAGCTCTCCAATCTGGGCAGTAGAATTTCTGTTTGTAGACGTCTCTAAATGCTTTAGGAATACTGGATTTCTCTAAACTTTCTTCAAATTTTTCCAAAATGTGAAAAGCCTCGTCAAAAAAACATCATTGTGCCGTCAATACATCATCAGGCAGGAATGTTGCTTTTGACTCGGATGATCAATCTCACAACCGGTCCAATGGAACAGTGGTCCACAACAATCCCATCTATTTTTAGTTGCTTGTACACAATTGTCTCTCGATCAAGATCTCCCAATAGATAGGATTTTGAACTTACATCTTCTGTAAAGGTTTCTAATACGCATAAGCGGTCTGTCGTAAAAATCTCATCATCATATGATACACAATCCCTATAAAATGTGCAGGTGTTTTCACACCACGTACATAAGTATTCCAATCAGGAGTACATCGTATCTGATGTTTCATTTTTTCTGCGTAATAGAGAACAGCAGATACTCTGATGGGATGTCAGTCTATGTCATACCCATCAGGTCAATCCCATGAATCGTATCTCTGTACTCGCTTCCCATTTTCCATGTTTTCTCTTATTTCTTTTCTCTCATTTCTTCTCTCTCTCTCCACATGTTCACCTTTCTCTCATTTCTTTGTCTCTCTCATTTCTTCTCTCTCTCTCCACATGTTCACCTTTCTCTTATTTCTGTTTTCTGTCTCTCTCTCATGCACACCCCCACCTTTTCTTTCTACTTTATATTGTTTTTAAACTCATAAATAATTCATAAACCACTCAACCCCTCTAAGACAAAAAAAACATTAAACTACGGTTGATCAATTCCTTGGCGTAAAAGGACTGTTACACGGTTGATTTAGGTATAGGTATGCGATATTGCTCTCTAAACCATCTCCAAACAAAACGATCGTTTAGTAAAGGATCAATGTTTCTTCTTCTTGGTCTTGGTTGAGGACTTAACGATTGAAATAAAACATGACTAGGGACACCTCGATGTCTTTGCCGTAAATAATACACACAGTAATGTCCACAAACTTTGGTGCATAATGGCGTTTCACAGAGTCAAAATATTCAGCAGTCTGTTGACCTACATAAGGGTCTCGTGATAAAATACTATTGAGTTGATGAGCATTCAAGCCTTGAATACTTTGCAACACTCTCTGCTAAAGCTTGAGCAAATTGAAGTTCGATGCGTAAATTTCCTGTTTTTATCCAGTGTAACTTGCTCTGATCACAAATCTTCTATAGTTGTCAATGGTCACGGAAGGGGCCCCAGTATATATAAGCTCAAGTATGGTATGAGCGCAAGTACAAGTTGTTTTCAAAGTCAGGTTCTAAAGGACGAGTGCAAAGACTTTCTCCATTGATATCCCCATTGAAAGCGGCATTGCTCAATTTGACCTTGATACAAATGATCTGTAATCTTTGAAACGTGTCCCAGCAGGAATGGTAAACGTTTTCAAAGGGAAATTTTGCATACTGGTATTCATCTGTTCGTTCATCTGATTCAGTAAAGTTGCAATGGGTTTCACTTTACGTACACTAGATACATTTGTAATATCTTCAAATAACCTAATTCACCTCCTCCACACATCATGTAAAAGGGTTCACGACTTCTATTAAACCTTAGACGTACATCATTTAAATCGTTTCTGTTCAAACAGATCCAAATGGAGACGATATGGTTTTACTTTCACTGATACGTTCATGACGATCAGCTAATCCTGAGTTTTTCTCGGCGACATCATCGGCATGAGGATTCAACTTGTCAAATCGTCCAGGTGATCCTTGTACATCTCGATAGGGATAGGTATCGGTTCCAGGAGTGATCACTTTTCCATTTAGATTACAATCGATCTCGGAAAACGATTTTAGCTTCTACGTACACATAGGTCTGGTTCAAATCCAAATACTCATCGCCTTGTCCTTTGATTTCAAACTCAATAGGAGCAGATTGTGTATTGACACTAGAGATGGGGTAATATTCCACCCATCTTCCTTCTTCTAAGGTGTTAGTCAAAGATACAGCAATGACTCGTTGTTCCTGTTCGTTTCTTGCCTGCTAAACGAGAAGCGACATGAGAGGGGGCACGATAGGACCCGTCATTAAGTTGCTCACGGCTTCTTTTCCTCGTTGAACAAGAGCATTTTTCAATGAACGTTTATTTTGTATCACATCCATACCCGTATTCAAAGCAAATTTAGCTATATGAGGAATGGCTTTCGTCATGGTAGGTTTGAGAAAGTCTGACCAAATACCTTTGCCATATTGCATATCCGATGCTCTAGGACACAAGGAGAGATCAGACCATGAGTTGTTCTCGTTAACGATTGAGTCAGTTTAGGGAAGAGAAGCCCATAGCCTTTCTGAGTGTCACTATCAATACAGTCCTTAGGAATGGATTCAAACGTGGGAATCTTTATAGATTCAATGATTTGCTTTGGAAGGTAGTTTCATACTAGGATTAGGCATGATGTACCCCATACACCCACTTAAACATAACCATCCAGACAAGAATGACTTGAACAAAGAATACAATTTCATTCCGAGGTATGTTTTCTCCACACCATTTCCAAGTAGTACTAGGCTCTATCGGGTACCAAAAGTAGAAGGATATCCTTTCCAATGTACCTTCACTTCTTCTATAACTCGATTTTTACCTACACGTCTTTTTCTATGATCGAGAATCTCGTCGACTTCATAGACATCATCTGTTTTCACAACGGGTTGTAATTCAGATTCGTAAAAACGTACCTTCCAATCGTTCTTGGTGATCATCCTGGATGTAATACACATAAGGATAACGATCAGGTACTGTTCCGGGTCCAGTTAGGTAAGTATCCCTTATCAAATGTACGCTTTACTTTACGTATGAAACTTGGGCAATGGACGGTTTTTTAGAAGGGGTACCATATAAGGTCTCCCAGACTTCTAACACATTGGAAGGATTGACTTCTATGGGACGATGATACGATCTTGAACAATAGAACGTCAACATATCGACGTGAACGAGTATATGTAAAATATCTCCACATGCGAGCTTTTAGGGTCCTTTGAAAGCGTTCTACACTAGCTTTTGTTTCTGTAATCATGAAACGTATGACGAAATTCACGATTCAAAAACTCTTTTCCTTTATCGGATTGTATACGAATAGGACGTCGTCCTTTAGCTTGGTACCATTTCTTTGGCAGATTTATTTTTCAAAGGGATGACCCAAGCATATTTAGATAGAACATCAATGACATGTTGGATACTTGTACATCCATATCGGTCACTCTCGTTTGGTTACGAGGAAACTTTCTCTTGATAGATTTATGAAGCGTATCCACCTGCATAACCACCCCGATTACCACTCAATCTTTGCCAATCCTTCACCATTTTCTGACTAAGGGGTGTCAGTAGAAGGAAGAGTAGACATATAGCGTCAAAATCATCATTTTCCAGAGGTTTAGGGGTACTCATAGCCTTTGGTTTTACAATAGGTTGATTCATCACTTTGATATAATTAGGGTTACGTATCCAATCACGAGGAACATTCGATTCCACTAATGTATCTTTCCTTTGTATTGTATTTGACCGTCTTTTTCCCATGTAGAAGACATTTCAGTTTTAACATCATCTTTGACTTCTTTGACTTTATCTGATTGACGAGCTTGTTGTAGATACGTACGGTATCGAGGCTACCTTATTCATCACGATCTACAATCGTATCTAATTCATTACGATGAGGCAAAGGATTTAGTTTGAGTTCTGCCATGAACTGTGCTCGATCAAAGGAATCACTCCTTTTAAGATGTTATACACCACTTCACAAATTTTCATGATCGTAGGGGCATCGTTTATGATCTTGAAGTTCTTTACTCATCACTAGACATTTGTAGCTATTCATATATTTGTGTCTTAGGCTGACTGTTCCAAAGGTGCAAACGAAGGTAAACGAGTAGACTTTGGAGTGTAGTTTGTTCCGCTGAGATATACATCTTTAGCATTAAAGGTGGGGGAAATAACAAAGGGGAGTTTAAGCATCTTAGGTACATTCAGTGCCTGTAGGACTGCTTTAGTCTTAGTAAAAAAGGTTGTTTCCGTTGTGTAATCCCGTATTTTTTCAGTGCAGAAGTTCCTGCTAGGACTGTTGGTTACGTGAGACGGTATTCCTTCATCTTCAAAGAATCTGTTTCAGATTTAGTTTTAGAACCAATGGTGGGTTCTTCTTCTTCTTAGCAGGACTCTTCTTCTTTTTATAGTTACTAAAAGGTGCGGTTCTTCTTGAGACACTAGAATTTCGAATGATTACCCCACCTAAGAACCCTGCCCTCCTCGTTTTAGTAGCAGTTTTCTTAGCTTCTTCATCCTTTTGGGTCAGCAATGACATTTCTCTGTATTAACGATGCTGTACTGGAATGGTACTCAGAAGATTTTTAGTCGTACCAAACCATTTCAAAAAGCGTCTCTATAATTCTAACGTTCTTGATCTGACGGGATCTAATTAATTTTCGAGTAGTCACCAGTTTATGGTGGCTTTAAGGTAAAGGATTCATGATTCTACTAGAATTTGACACCCTAGGTGACACTTATAAATCAGCACCCTCCCGTAAACCAAGGATTTTCTTAGATTATCAGGGGTAGACGAGGTCCAGGGTATTTGCTCGTCATGGTTTTAAAACCTGGTAGAAATTGACGTGATAAGTGGTCACTTGAGATTATCTTAGGATTCTTAAACAGGACGCTCATTCAGACTTATGACTTTTTGAATGTAGATCACATTGCGATGATGAGCTTTACGTGTTTTACGATAGAATCGATTTACTACCCATCATATCATCAAAGGTAGGTGACGACGAAAAACTATTCGTCATCCTCAGGTATTGAACGATGCTTGATGTTCCCGTTGTAAGATTTCATAAGCAGGTATTCACGATAAAATATAAGTCGGGAGCATTGATCAGCTAAACTGTTTTACAAATACAAAGGTGCCACAACCATGGTAACATGTATCGAGGGAGATATGGACTGTTTTAATACTAGTTATGAAACTGAGAGATGTAGTATTATATACATGGTCATTCAGATGTATTATATACATGGTCACTTGAGTAGTGATGCATACCTAAGGTATAAGCTAGTAGTAGCTGAAACAACCATACTCCGAATAGACCTCTGACCATATTGCGCCGTTCATAGTCTCTATATTTGATGTGAATGTTCATCATCATGCCAAGTGAAACAGATTTTGTCAGAGGAATTCACAGATCGCCGAAACGAAAAGTGACAGTAGTGACTACTCCCCGTCGGCCATCATTTTGACCGTCCGCCGCCACACCTTGCATGCCAACCTTTGCCATCAGCACCTTGCCTACTGCAATACCATGGGCTAGGCATTTTTGAGGCTGCAGTAGACGACTGATAAAGGAAAAAGAAGTGCATAGTCAGACGTCTGAAAGGGGAGGGTTTTTTAAAAAAAAACAAACGGCCCTTTTCTAACTTACCGAAAAGAAACCTGAAACGATTTTTTGTGTTGTGTTATACAAGTGGTAAGTCAGTAGTAAGTAAGTTAATTCTTTTTACTTGATTGAAGATAGAAATCAATTCTAAAAATAGTAACATTTAAAAACTTGAAAATAAGTTCATTAGACTACTGAGAGCTTTTGGCAGCCGAGCGAAGAGTCAACATCGCGAAAAACTCTCTCTGGTGCGAAAATTTTTATATACAGTAGTACAAGAAATAATCATAATAGTACGAACTTTGATACTTGTTGAAACGATGTAAAATCAATTACACTTCTACTTGTGTCACTTTGTCACTTGTGCTACTCATTTGTCAAGACTCATAACTAAGAACGTTGCACACGTTGCAAACTTTGAAACAAAACGGTCACACTTGATCACTTTGAAAACTTTGAGAACGACACAAACACTATCACTTTGACAAAAGTACGTTACACACTTTCATGTTCTATGGCTCACTCCTGCCGTGAGATTAGTCAGATTCCATACCCAAGATGGCTACCCTTCCTTACGTTTAATGCCTACAGCCCATAAAGTCATCATCCCTTTTGTTCCACCCTATAGTCTATACAGAGTAATATCCCTTTGGGACAGTCTAAACAGAGTGATCTCCCTTTGACTCCAGTCTATACAGAGTAATCTCCCTTTGTTCCACCTATAGAGTCTATACAAAATCTCCCTTTGTTTCACCTATACAGGAGTGATATCCTATAAAGAGTAATACCTGTAAAGTCTATACAGATGATCAAATAAAATCAAGTCTTAGTTCACAATCGAAGCTTCTCGCGCATAGCATGATAACAACTCTCAACGACGGTGGCGCCACCAACTATATTTCACCGACGGTGGCGCCACCAACTATTTACAAACCTTTTGATGAAAAACTGGAAAAACCCAAAGTTTCAAAAATAGATTCACTCTCAGTCAAAACTGTCTTCTCTCTCTTCCCGTTGACTTCTCGTGAACTCACGTGACTCTCGCAACCTCGTGACCCCAACCTCTTGTAACGAAGGCTCTCATTGGCTCCTTAGCGTTTCCACTTCCGTCATGACACGCCTCCATGTCAACGATGGCTCTTTCTCCTTATTGCCATGACAACATGACCTCACTTCCGTATGACGCCTTCCGGTCTGACCTCGTTATGACGCACTTCCGGTTGTGACACTCTCCGGTGCGCCATCCAATCAGAAAGCCATATTGTCGTCATCAAAAACCGTCGCCCCCTGGCAAAATTCAAATCTGCCTATAACTACTTCCAGGGTATGCTTCCCAGAAATGTTCAATTATTAAAGCTCAGAGACTTAATTATCACATTGCGACTCGTTTTTAAACCAAATATTGTTGACATGTATGTCCAGCCACAAATGCACTGAGGGAGTCCAGAACACCCTCTGGCTGCCCCGGTACCTACGCCTACATAAATGTAATGCATAAATAAGTGGTAAGATATGACTTACATTTTGATACAATGCAAACTTTGCCAAGTTTACAAATAATTTTTCGTGTTCATACAAGATAAAGAGAAAATTTCTTTACCGAAATGATTGGCAACAGGGACGGAAGAGTCCGTAGCGAGGTGCGTTTGGGTAATCATAAGTACGGATTCCGGAAAATAATTATTCTCACTACTGCTTTGAAAAAAATCAAGTATCTGTTGTGTGATAAAAGAAATCGTCCAAACATACTTGACTTGACCCCCCCCCCCCCGTTTCAAAAGTGGGTTATATAAATATATATACAATGACAAATAAAATCTATACACACATGTGACAATTTTCTATTTATATTTTGGAAAATAACGTCAAGTCCAGAATTTCCATCGTTGTTGCCCTCTGTTGATATACCTCTAGTAGCGCCTTTCTACATCGTTTTGGCACTCTATCTTGCATAGTCGGTCGGTCACAGTGGATGTAGTGGGATTCTAGAAACTGTCGTATGTTGTTTTACCGTACTACCAGTCGTTTAGAATTTTTTACAACATGACAATTAGGCCGAATTTTCTGTCCCGATTTTAAGCTGTTTTTTTGGTTTTGTTTTGTTTTGTTTTTTATGTTTTTTTGTTTTGTTTTTGTTTTTGTTTTTTTTGTTTTTTGGGTTTTTTTTGTGGTAAACACTTAGAATCGGGGCAGAAAGTTCGGTCTACAGGATAATATACAGCTGTAAAATGAAAAACAAACACCCCTCTTCATCCGTCAGCTGTAGAAAATGTTAACTGTAATGCCAAAGACTCAATGGGCTTATTGGTTCAATTCCAGTTTTATTTACAGCTCAAAATAGATGGTTTAGTGAACATCACAACATACTACATTGTACATGCTGTAACAAAGTATACCGATTTAGAGCTGGAAAACGAATTGGAGCCGTCAAACCAATGTTATAATTTCGGGACCTAATTTTTTCTTAGTTGAAATATGGTTTATTTTGAAAACTTTTAAAATAGTGTTAACAATTTTTAGGCATATGTTAATCAATGTAAACTGAACAAACCCCAATTATATTATTCTACGCAGAAATCAAACCCAGGGTCTGCAGTCATTTACTCTATACTCGATCCCAACTTTTATTTCATTATTTTGACTATATAATCGTTGTGGAACTTTTGAGTGATAATGAAACATATTATTTTTCATCCTTCACTTATCAATTTGTGTATCGCACTTATGATTTTCATGAAAAAAAATAAAGAAGGAAGTTGATTACGGTACTCAAAATTTGAGAAGGCCTACTGAAACAATTTTTAAATATTTCTTAATTGTGTTATGATCCTAAGTACATCCCCTGCTTCAGAAGTTCAATCATCATTATCTAGCCTAGATCGAATCCTGCGTGCATACAGAACCAGGGCGGATTCAGATGCGGCGAGCAAAGCGCCCCTAACATTTGCAAAAAATTATATTTACCCTTTTAATTCTATAATAAGCGGGAAAATTAGCATCTTAATTTTTGCGCCTCGCTACGTGTGAGTTCTAGGATAGACCCCCTCGCCATGACTTGAAATCCTAGATCCGCCCTGCCGAGAAATTTGATATAGTCCCTTTAAAAACAAACAAACAAAAACGTACGTATGAAAGGGAACGTATAAAAATTTTGATTTATTGTTCTGCGGACACCAGTCCTGTTGGTACGCCTATATACATATTCATGTATATCATTTAAAACGGTCCCTACGGGTTATGTAATAACGGGGGAAACTCGAAATAAATAAAAATTACACCAATAGCCTTGAGTAGATCTTATTTTTGAAAAAAAGGTAACATATTGAAAAAAATATAAATATATATATATAAATTCCTCTTCTGGTCAATGCAAGTTCCTGCAGCGATAATAAATAAAGTAAAGCTGGTACCTAGCACAACGAAGAAAATCGTTACCGGAACATTTTACATAATCGAGGAAGGTTTTAGTTACTATTGTACTCAAACCTTTACAGCACCAAGATACTCCACGAGTCCATGTCCTGTAAGTGCTTAGCAGTTGTTTGCTTCCGTGACTTATAAGAAGTTGTCAAAAATAATTATTTAGTTAGTCATGAATTGGTGGGGAAATTTTTGAAGTGAAACATGGGATCGAAAGGAGAAAGTAGAAGAATTATCGATATCGAAATTACTGACGTTCAAAAGCGACGAACGCCAAGTAAACATTATGTGAGTATATTTAGTCAATAATAGTTATCCTGTACAAATGGGCGAGAAAGCATAGTAGGCGTAACAAGTAAAGTAGCCTAAAACACAGCCACAGGACTCGGGGAATTATTTGGAGATTGAATAAAAGTAGTGATAGTAAAATTACCCATACAGAAATAGTTACGGGTATTTTACTATCACCACTTCCAAACACTCCAACGAATGGTCTGTGCTTACATTTGACACTTTACAGAAGCATGTCGTAGGCTGCAACCCTTAACTGATCAAACCCTGAAAAACGGGTGCATATATAATACCGAAATTACCACTTTTTGCCGAAATTACCAAAAATGTTACCCAAATTACCACTAAAATAATAGATATGTTATTTATCAGAAAAACAATTATTTATTTCATAATAAGTTATTCACAATAACATTTAATGTCATTATGCTAAAGTAAAAGAGTGCATTTAGTGATATTCATGGATTAGTGATGAACAAATCGGAATCTCATTTATTTATCGGTTTTTGAGGATTTACATATAAAACTGAACAAGAAACTTAAAAAAGATGTACAAATAATTACATTCATATATATTATTAACTTAATATTATTACCTTAAATTGAATGGCTTTCCAATTAAAAAAATAATGGATCTCTTTGCAAAACTTTCAAATGAGAATGCCAACTAATATCACTAAAAAGATTCAGTTGACGTGACTGTTTTACTTTAAGATAATTATATTAAAAGTAAAATATTATAAAACAAATTATTTTTTCTGATAAATAATATCATAATCTATCATTTTAGTTGTAATTTTGGTAACATTTCTGGTAATTTCAGCAATTTATTTGGTAATTTTGGTATTTATATGCACCGCCGAAAAACAATGGCCTCTTTGTAAATCAATGAATTAGGCCAGTCCAAATGTGTCTTTAGGGGTGAATGAGTTTTAATCTAACACCACTTTAAGAGAGGGATGGCAAAATCTCCATCCGAGTGCAAGCCTCATCATGGACTAACAAAATTTTGCGCACAAGGATTGAGATTTTGTCATCCCTCCCCAGGGTGTGATTGAATGTTTTTCTCTCTTATGTTGAAACAGTATGGTACATAAAAAAGATTCAATCCTTCTTTGTAAACAAACAAATGACAAAAATACATGTATGTTAAAAAGTTAGTTCCAGCACTTCCGGAATTGGCTTATCTCACCCTGTAGCATGTAATGTGACCTATTGCAACTTTTATATTTTAACCCTGCAGTTTGTTCCAACCATCCATCCATAATTTTATCTAAACTGTGAAAGGAATGTTTGATGAACTTGAAGTTGTTTTTAATGCAATTGATTTAGTTTTATTTTAAATCTTTGTATGAAATACTATAAATTGAGACGTTTGCACTTCTATTTGATAGGTTTACATGTACATGTATATGTAAACAAAGACATCAAGAATTATGTTTTTATATAATTTTTCCTATTACATGTACATGTCTTGTGATGATAATTGCCATAATCAAGAGTACCCTATTACAAAAAGGCAAGTGTACACAAGTACACCATATGCAAATAACAGTATGTGTAAAACAGCTTAGTGTAATAAATACACTGGTGAAGCCCTTGACAAATGTGTTTCAAGTCTCTTTTCTCGATTCTCAGAATAATAGATAATACATGAATGTACATTGAACATACATTTGCAGGGATCTCCATGACCTGTTTTATGATGGCGCTGCGCCATCATTAAATTTCCAAGCGCCATCGTTAAATCAACAATCGCCATCCTACAAATGTAATTTACTGTAGTGTAGCCTAAGCAAATTTGTTATCGTTTTTGGTGTTTTTCACTTTCATACAAGCATATTTATCAGTAATTTTGGAGAAATGATATACCAGTACAGATGAATTAGCATCTTATGATATACAAACACAGTCCTGTCAATAGAATAAGAAGCCAACAACCGACAAAATCTTTTGGCAATTTTCATCAAAATGCCGATGTTTATATACAGTGCCAAGGACAGCGAAGATGTCTTAAATAAGCAAATGTATCACCAAACATGAATTTTTGGTATTGATGCCATAATAGACAGAAGAAAAACAAAAAATATTAACAGTATATTCAATACTTTACCACTGAAAATGATTAACTACAACCAAACTGCAATGTGCGTTCGGCCATATTTCATTTCCATCAAGTTAAATGAACAGACCAACACCAAACCTGATCGATGGAAGATGTAAAGATTTTCTAAAATTATTTATCTGTACACAAATTTTAAAAAAAGATCCCATGAATTTTATTTGCATTTTAATTCTGTGATTTAATTTATTTAAAAGTTTTTAAATTGAAGTTATTTCATTGAAAGATAAATACATACATGTATATACATGTATTTATAAATTTATGTCAGTGTGCATGGTGTAAAGGTCTGTGTCATCAACAGTACAAAAGTGCTCTTTTACACTCAGCTAATCTACATACATGTTTTAATCATACAGTGATTAATTGAAGTGTAATGATTTTATCAATAATAAAAAAATATATTACACTTTATATTTATACATTATACATTCATTATATGAACTGCAATATTTTCAGTGAATAGATCAAATTCAAATTTTTAACAGATGTCAGAGCACAAACAATTGTAATTAATCATTTCAGATGCAATCGTAAAAGTTGCAACTCATATTTTTGGGGTGGGATGCAAGTGGAGTTTAGGGGTGTTCGAGTTTAGTCTAAGATTGCTCCATCATTAAGTTTTCATCCATGGAAATCCCTGCATTTGTACTTTAATTGATGTTTGATAACATTTAACAGCAAAGTTTTCATAGGTTATCTGGGTACTTGACCTTTTTTGATATCCATTTTTGACCAAATCTCTGAATTTAGCAGATGTACTATGTGCTTCAGTGTACATGTAGTGTGTAGTCTTGAAATGTGCAAATATATAAACATTTACTTGTTTCAAAGTGAATGCAATCTAAATAAAATTTAATTTGGCCATAAATAGAATGCAGTGATTTACATGTACCTTACACTAATTACAGGTAAAATAACACACCAGGTTAATACTAAAATATGCAGAGGACATGTACATGTATGCTTGTATTAACATCGTTATATTGCTTTTAATGTTATCGATACACAAGGTTGGATATCTCTAAGTTATTAGAATAATAATATCAAGGCTTATTTCCCCCAAAATTTGTAGCTGATATTGGGCTATATTCCAAATTCCAAATCATATATTTTTTCAACAATTTGGCCAAAAATTACCAGTCAGGAACACAGCATAAGATCTTTTAATTATTTCTCATTTTTATGCTGATATTTTCAACCCTGAGAAAAATCCCCAAAATGCTATGAAATTCCCAATTCCAGCACCATGGGCCATACTCCCAAAAAGGTAAGAAAAAGCCCTGAATATGTAAATTTGATAACTAGATATGGTACATGTATGGTATATATTCTTTTTACATGTATACATGTATAATATATTACATGAGTTGCAGTGAATATAGGTTGACTCTCTTCTCTTTATTCCTTCTCTCCTTGTAGAGAATAAGGCTTTGAATTGAGTTAACTATTGAAATTCAAGTAACAGCTAACTGTAATGATTCTTAAGTTATGTAAACATTCATGTATGTTGTTGATTAATTAATTTGTGTTCCTCTTAAATAGCTTTATACTGACATTTGAAAACACGTGTGAGACCAAAATAAACAAATCATTTGTTTTAATGTGTCCTGAATACTATAGTTTCAGACATTGGTCATTTGGCAGGCAAATTTTTAATTTTTTTTTTTCATTTTGATACTGAAATTAAATTGGAAAAAATTGAAGACTTTTGATAAGAAGAATAAATGCATGTAGGAAGAAAATTTGGATCAGGGCTAGTACTTTTTAATTAGGTAAGATGAGCCACATCAAACAAATTTTTAAAAAAAAATGTTTGGCCAAAGAGTAATGTTGTCATTGTTTTTTTTTGTTATTTGATAAGTAGTGCTATTTAGTGATAGAAGTATATAGGGAAATTTACTTGAAACAGTAATGATGCTTGTGCTGTACTAAAAGTGATAGGAACATTCAAGTACATGTACACACATGTACTTATTATTACTTTTGAAATTTTACTCATTTAATGACAATCTACATTTGTACTGTATGGTTGTCTTAATTTGTTGGGGAATATAATTTTATGATATTTGTGGTCATATGGTAATGCAGGGTTTTCCCTGATGCAAAAAATCTGCATATTTACGCGTAAAAATCCTAAATGACACTTTAAATAAGATCTATTGCGTCCTAGTGGACGCGTTAAATACTTGAAGTCTTTCGAGGTCGTTTGGGAAAATAAACCAAGCATGCGACCTATTTCTACCAGTTTGCTTCCTTTTTCATGTCTATTTTTAATTCATATGTTTTAATTCATACGAAGCAGACTTCATTCAGAAACTGCTGAATCAAAAGAAGAAAAAGTTAGCGGTGTCCTTTAGTTTGACATTTAGACATATCGACGACGATTTGTCAATTAATAATGACAATTTTCATACATATGTCAATGCAATATTTCCCAGCGAACTAGAAATTAAAGATACAACAGAATCAAGTACACACACTTCATTCTTAGACATTTTACTTAATATAAACTCAGACGGGAAATTAGCAACTAAGCTATACAACAACGCGATGATTTCGGCTTTCCCATCGTAAATTTTTCATATTTAAGTAGTACTATCCCTCAGTCACCTGCATATGGAGTTTATATTTCACAAATGATCCGATATCCCAGGGCATGTGCAACATATGAAGATTTCATATATAGAGGTAAACTACTCACTGACAAATTATTGACACAGGGATATCGAAAACCGCGTTTAATGTCAACGTTCTGCAGATTTTACGGTCGGTATGATAATCTTGTTTGCGACTACTCTGTTTCACTAAGTGAAATGTTGAGTTGCCTTTTCGTTGGTGGTTTCTGAGATGTCTGTACCAATTGTAACGAGGATACACTCCTCACGTGTTTCATTGGACTTTACTGTGGACTCACGGCGGATGTGACCGGTCGACAGGGGATGCTTACTCCTCCATGGCACCTGATCCCACCTCTTGGTTTCCAGAGGTCCATGTTTGTCCATTTTTACCAGATTTGTATCTATGTCCTGGACATTCTATTGCTTTATACTTTGGTATCTGAAATTTTTTTATATTCTAGTCCAATTCCACAGGAAAACCAAGAAACTGAATTCATCATTTTATTTATAATAAAACAGGAAAATCTTTACCTCTAACATAGAATAGAATCAACAAGACAACATCGTTCATCACTTTATGGGTACTTCCGAAAATATAAATTATTGAAGGGATTTCAAACCCGACTTTCATTTGAATTATGGAAATTAAAAAATAATAATGAAAGTACTAATGATAGTTATATAAAATGATTTATTTACACAAATGTTTATGTAAATCTTACATATGATAAAGTACTTTAATATTTGAAATGGATAAAATAGATATAATTTTCAAATAAATAAATTTGAGGCATCAATTAGTAGGCTACATGTATTTAGTAACTTTTCAGTTTTGCATCTATATTTATAAAAACATGTAATTGTATTACAATTTATAGATTTTCCATATGATTTCAAATGCAGTTAAAACAACTATATTTTATTTAATTTCTTATAAACCTTTAATATATGGTACATGTAGGTATACAATAATTATATATTGAATCAAGGAAACTCTGAGGGTTCAAGAACAAACCAGTAAATTACGAAGGTGTTACAGTAACGTATAAAAATGGCGCTGAAGTTTTGTTCACACATGAGTGCGGGAAAAATTACTCACTCTCCAGACATGATTAAGTTATGATCAGAAAATAAATGCTCCACATGTACTCTTGATATTTTCCCTATTGGGATGTCTGTAATTATCAACAAAAGTGCACATTTGATATTCAGTTTAATTCTGGTCAAATTGAAGTGGACTGCAAATGGACTCCTAAATTACCAAATGGACTCCTAATTTTGTAGTTGTGGGAGTCCATGGACTCCTCATTTGAAAATCCCAGGGAAAACCCTGGTAATGGGATTAACCTGTACCATGAAATCAAATATTCCCATAAAATATAATACATGTAACCTAAAGACTCGATCTCTTTAGAATTTCTTGATAATTATCACGTGTACAGTCGAACTTGCATTAAAGATCACAATCATCTTGGTATAATGATAAAGGGCAACTGCTTATATCATATTTAAAGCCCCATTCAAACACAAACCTTTGTTAACTTTTGTTCCATTAAGTGGTCTTTAAAGATAAGTTTGACTGTATATGAAGTTTAGACCCCCACTTGAGAAACAGCCTTGCTAATCAGCACTAGTTTGAGTCGGTCAGCTGGGTGGTCTTAATAAAGAGATTCCTCTAAATCTAAATATTTCATTGTACATGTACATGTATCTTCTAAAATTTGATAACAAGCATTTCAAGCTCTATAACATGGTTTTTTTCTGTTTCTGGATATAGTGATGCACCAGCTAGATTTTCTTCCAGCAAATAAGTTCAGACCAGAAAATGCGCAAAATGTTTTCCCTGCAAATACATGTACTTGTATGTGTGTGTGTGTGTGTGTATATATATATATATATATATATATATATATATATACATGTGTGTGTGTGTGTGTGTGTGTACAGTGTACATGTATGTAAGTTCCAATTAGAAAACACAGAATTTTCTCCCTGTCATATTAAACAATTAAATAATTATAATCATGATAATACATGTAAATTAATCTTAGGAATCATAATACATGTGCAGGGTGTTATTAATCACAAATCTTATTGTTTTAGGCAACTATATGTGTACATGTATTCACTTGAGTCCCATTTTTTATTTTTCTCTATGCATTTCGTATTCATATAAAACACATTTTTTCTAAAAAATAAAATTTTAGAAAGGCATTTTCTTTTCAGTTTTAATACTTCTTTTTTTCACTATTAAGCTTTAATTTATGAATATCTTTAATTTCTTTAAAGCGATATAAGGAAAAAATTTTATCAGAAAGTACAGTAGTCATGTACATTATACACTCTGTAGAACTGCCATTTTTTTGACTTGATATACCTGTATTTTACATGAAAACTGAATACATAGTTGTCTACAATGAGACTTGGGCCACCCATAAAAAATTGTTGGTTTAATTTTGCTGTAACATGACCTACATGTACATGTACCACTCAAAACCCTGTGACTAAAATTTGTTATTGCCATTCCAGATTTTTTTTTTCATCAGTCTTCTCATATTTTCCTATGGCTTATATCGTACATTCATTTTCCAGAAAAAACATTTCTATTTACCTACCTAATTACAGTAAAAATTCTGAGTCACGTAACAGCAAACCAACAATTTTTTAAGGATGGCCTCATCGATTTAGTCACATCTGTTTTTTCCTATAGCATGTTTGAAAAGAACATAATTCTCTGATTACAATAATGAATGAAATCAACCAGAAACATATTGAACACATCATTATTTTCCAAAAAACTAAGGATTATGACCACTTATTTCCATTCAACCGAAGGACCCATAGGCTCGATGCCATAAAATTGATGAATTTTCATGATTATATGTCAGTGACACACAAAGAATTATTCTGGCATTCAGCAAGTACATGTACACTTTAAAGATTTACAGCACAGGGACGCGTTTTACGAAATGTCCCTAGTCTTAAGACCACACTTACAACTTGAGGAAGTTTTACAAAGAATTACATGTTTATAGTGTAGGACTTGTGACTTCTGACAGAACCAGGTTATAATTAGGTCTTTAGGATAACCAAGAGGCTGTGCGTAGACCCATGTTTTTGTTGTATGTATAATAATATATCTTTGAAAATGTAGCAGGTACAAACACAATGTATTCATAAATTATCAAGATCTTTTTCTATACATGTAGTTTCCAGGGGGCCAAAATTTGGCCCCATTCCGAATGCAGAATGCATGTATTTTTTAAAATTTGATGAAAATATTCCCAATTTGATGTTGACCTGACTTCTATAATAAAAAAAAAAATGTAAGGGGAAATGCATTTAAAAATGCATTTAGATTTCCATGGTACATGTATTAATCCTTTCAATAGTTTTTTCAGTAAGAGACAAGTTATGTAAAGTAACCAGGAGGAGGTTAGGTATTGGCAAACATTGTACATGTGTACATTTGTAATAGAGACAAATACTGCCTCTGCTTGGAATCGAACCTAGTACCCTTGGTGTACAAGTCTTGTGCTCTACCAATTCAGCTAAAGTGGAAATCCCATTAAAATGTAGCTCAAGCTAGTAGGAACACCATATAAATTACATCGCCACACATTTATGAAGACAGAAATCAGTAATTTTTCTGAATAGAAGAGAAAGTACATTGTACTTGCAGCTGACAGCACTGCTTTTCATGAAGGTAGCCAACAGAATTTGTTGACTTTTGGCTTTTTTTATCTAAACAAGTTAGATAACTCTTTTTGTGTGTGGGTTGACTTCTTTTTGTTTTCTTCTTTTGTGTAACTGTTGAAGCAGGGGTGAGGAAATCCTATGCCTGACTTGCCAGACCTGTTACATTTACCGTTCAGACAAGTGGATTATTTTAGTTTGGTTGTCCATGGACATGTGCATTACAAAATCTAGAGCTGAATGTCCTATTAACTCATCTATCCCTTAAAACACATTTGGGCTGATCTAAATCATTGATTTACAGAAGAGTCCATTATTTTTCAGGGGTAGATGAGTAAAAGTATTTTGTATTTAAAAGGCTTTGTCAGTAAATATTGGACAAGTATATATCTCGGGCAAACAATTTTTATGCGGTTACTTGCCTGGAGACAAGTGCACGAAACTCATATTTCACACTCCTGCTAAGTATAAATACATATACATGTAGGTGATTTCAGCAACCTATCTATGGTAGATCTGTTGGTCTTAACAAGTTGTAACTGATGATTAAGTATGTATTGTCTGATTTACATAACTTGGCGGGGTGGAGATAAACTTTTAAGATTTCATTTATCATACAGTAGGTTCTACCCACTTTTCAGTTATGACACTTTTACCAGAAATGCCTTTTATTACAGACTGGATAACCATGCATATAAGTATAGGAACAGTTACTCTTTTCACTATGTTTTTAATGTATTACCCGATTTTAAACTTGTTTGGGTCAAGACAAGGTTCACAAAAACCCACCTAGCCAGGTTATATGGATTTTACTGCATAGGCGTCAGAGCCGGGGGGGGGCTTAGCCCCCCCCCCCCCCCCTTTTTTTTTGCAAAGATAGGCATAGGTGTTGAAAATTGGGGCTTAGCCCCCAAGACGTTTCTGGCGTGTGTGTGTTTTAAGTTGGTTTAGCCCCCCCCCCCCCACTTCTGGCGTGTGTGTGTTTTAAGTTGGTTTAGGCCCCCCACTTTCAATTTGCTTCCGACGCCTATGTACTGTATACATATGTATACGACTATACATGTAACTGTCTGAAGGTGATTTCAGAAACCTATCTTGTGGTCACTCTTCTTGTGTGTTGACAACTTGTGTACAGTGATATCATCATGTTCTGGAAATAGTGTACTGGTACATGTTGCTCGGTTGGTAGAGTGCAAGAACTTTAACACAATGATCCCTGGTTAGATCTCTGGTTGGGTCTGATTTTTAGATTCGGAGTTGATTTTTCAGCTCCTGTCTGCACTGGACCCTTTCTCCCCTTATGCCAAGGTGGAGCTTACATGTATAAGGATCTAGATTTTGCAGTTTGATTCCTTTGAAAGGCTTGACATGGCATGCACCTTTAGGCACACTTTTCCATTATGACAATGATGACATAACAATTTTAATTCAAATTGGCCAGTCAAACATAAAATGTATGTGATTATTATATCACAATCAAATGACGTAAAAATGCACATTGAAAGCCACCTGTTACATGTGTAAATTTGATGATACACAATGTAGGTCCCGTTCAATTGCCATCAACATGTATATATTTATTGTTGTGTATTATAACATCATCTTGTTTATTTTATATATGACTAACTAGTATACACATTTCAGATATAGAGATCTAGAGTTGATGGATCACTCACATGTACAACTGTAGTTGAATCGCTGTGCGTGACTAATGAACTCATTTATTGATAATGTTATACTTTACCTTTTAATTTTCTCACTATATTTCATATACACATGTAAATTCGCATTTTTTCAAAAACTATATCAATGTCTTTTCTGATTAAATTTGAATTTTTTCCAACTATTAAACTAACTGTTACAACAAATCGGTCAATCATTGAATAGATAACAAACCAACCGATCACATAACCAACTGTAAACACCAAGCATTGAGTTAACAATAAACCAACCAATCATATAACCAACTGTTAAAACCAACCATTGAATTGACAACAAACCAACCAATCACACAACCAACTGTTAAAACAAAGCATTGAATTGACAGCAAACCAACCAATCACACAACCAACTGTTAAAAACCAAGCAATGAATTGATAACAAACCAACCAATCACATAACCAACTGTTTAAAGCAACCATTGAATTGATAACAAACCAACCAATCACACAACCAACTGTTAAAACCAACCATTGAATTGACAACAAACCAAACAATCATACAACCAACTGTTAAAACCAACCATTGAATTGACAATAAACCAACCAATCACATAACCAACTGTAAAAACCAACCATTGAATTGACAACAAATCAACCAATCATATAACCAACTGTTAAAACCAACCATTGAATTGACAACAAATCCATCGATCACACAACCAACTGGTAAAACCAAGCATTGAATTGACAACAAACCAACCAATCACATAACTAACTGTTAAAACCAACCATTGTCAACCAATCATATAACCAACTGTTAAAACCAACCATTGAATTGACAATAAAACAAACAATCATATAACCAACTGTTAAAAACAACAGTTGAATTGACAATAAACCAACCAATCACATAACCAACTGTAAAAACCAGCCATTGAATTGACAACAAATCAACCAATCATATAACCAACTGTTAAAACCAACCATTGAATTGACAACAAACCATCCAGTCACATCACCAACTGTTAAAATCAACCATTTAATTGACAACAAACCAATCACATCAACAACTGTTAAAACCAACCATTGAATTGGCAACAAACCAACCAATCAAGCATTGAATTGACAACAAACCAACCAATCACATCAACAACTGTTAAAACCAACCATTAAATTGGCATCAAACCAACCAATCACATAACCAACTGTTAAAAACAACAGTTGAATTGACAACAAACCAACCAATCACATAACCAACTGTTTAAAGCAACCATTGAATTGATAACAAACCAACCAATCACACAACCAACTGTTAAAACCAACCATTGAATTGACAACAAACCAACCAATCACACATTTATGGGGTAACCCCATAGCAATAATGGACTGTACTTAAAATCAATAAAATAAACTAGTCCAAATGTGTCTTTAGGGGTGAATGGTATAAATGTACATGTACAGTGATTAAAATATAATTGTTAAAACTGCTTTGTTTTTCATGAACTAACATTAAATTATGTTGTTTTTTACTAGTCAAAATTCCCAAATTTTCAAAACTGTAGTTTTTTTACCAGTGAAAAGTCCTAAATTTTCAACAACAAAAAAATGTTAATAAAACTAACTACCAATTACATCACTATGGGTCATCTTCCCAGGAAGAAGAAAAAAAAACCTGGCATTTACTGGATATCAGTTTAGAGATGCAAAGTAGATCTACCTGTATGTTAGCTAAGGATACTGAGTAAAGATCAAAGGAGGAATGTCTAGGGCATCTGAATGGCTAATACCAAATCAAAGCTTCACATTTAGTTACTGTACTCAATTTCCTGATCAGAGACATATTAGATCAGACATGATGTTACGTGTATTGTATGTTGAGATGTTTTATCAGCTTGGTCCGTTGTATGTTAAAACCACTTAAGGTATACTGTATAAAGTGTATAGTGCTAGTGATCATGGTGATGATAGGGAAATATGGCATTGTTGTAATCTAACTCTGCCCAATACATGTCATACATGTTTTCTTAGTAATACCCACTTCACCTACATTATGTAATTTAGATAACAATAAGGAAGCGTGCACATTACACTTTACCAATACAGTCAAACTTGTCTATTAATGCCACTCAAGGAAACAAGCAAAAATGACTGCTTGAGACAGGTGACCTTTATAAAAGGTTAATTCATTATTAACAAGCTAACATAGGTTATGTTTTGAGTATCCTTCATAGGCAGATGTCCTTTATACAGAGGTGACCTTTAATGCAAGTTTGAATGTATTGCATCTAAGATACATGTAATTGTAGATTTATATTGGGCACTAACTATCAAACAGTATTGTCATTTGTTTGTTTTTGATACAGTGGTTCCCTTGCCATAAGACCACCTCTCTTAGAACACCACCTCGCATTTAAGACTGTAGATATTCTATCTCTTGAAAATATAGACCACCTCATTAATCAGACGACTTTGAGTCAGCTAGGTGGTCTTAGCGATGTTTCACTATACTTCATAGTTCTTACACAACTGAATCTTCTCATCCTGATAATAAAAGGGAGAAGCTTATAATTATTCACCAGTCTCTCTTCAATCTCTTTAAAAAGAGATAGCAAGATATAATACCAAATTTGCTTAGTACAATGTAATAGATTATTGTTTTGTTAAATGTCAAAATCTGTCACATGTGTAGCATCAAATGGGTTATATGCATGAAATGGGAGAGTAAAACGCAATGAAAACCCCATTTTACTTTGTTAGATAAAGAAATCCACCAATGTTAAAGCTCAATTTTTTGTTATTCTAACATTTTTATTTTAATGACTAAAGCAGATTTAAAATACAGTGTATATGTACAACATCTTAATAGCCAAAACTATTAATTGTTTTTCTTCAATCAACAAAACAAAAGACCATAATAGCCATTTCTGATAAACTAATTTCAGTCAATAATGATTTCAGAATCCTTGAATTTTACCATTTTTATAGAATCTTCTGTACATGTACATTGTACAATAACAACTTATATGTATCATGGGTTTACTCTGAGAGCTATCTTGTTAGCAGTAAAACCTTCCTCATCTACACTGGGAAATATAATCCTAGGTTTGAATTGAATTTTTAAAGAACAGTCAAATATTTTTGTTGAAATAAAATTCAATTCAGTTTGAATAATCGTTGGACGAAATAAAACATTCATTGTAATTCTACTTATTCCTGCATTTTTTAATACAATTCCTGTGTGTCTGTACTTCTTTCAACACAATGTAATGAAGATCTATCCTCATCAATGAAATTGAAAATGAACATTTGTTGAAACCTTCCGTGATTAAGTTGCAGTAGAAGAAATGGACTAAAAAGGACATCATCTCGTACTTTAAATACGTAGACTTTTTCAATCAACAGTATTTGACATGTATACTGCAGTACCCGTTCCACTTTCATAGACAAAGTTTGTCTGCAACTAGGAAATTGGGAGTTTAACTTATCCAGTAACTTTAAATTGTAAAACTGATTAAAATAAAATAATTTTTAGGTAAGTCAAGCTTCAACTGATTAAGATTTTTAGGGTGTTTTCTTAAACAGTTTAATCAAGTTTTACTTCAACCATTATTTGCAATGATCAGTGACCTATTACTCAGTAGCCTACTGCAGTACATTTTCTGGCTATAGCGATAATAGAAATCTGGACAACACTGAAATGTCTTAATAGTCTGTTAATTGCCCATAATAATAAGAGTTCAAACTTCAGATTGATCAAACATAATTTGTAAAGTTGTTTTACTTAAGTTATGATGGGTTTAACAAATCAACTTACTGTAAGGCATAAGATTTTCTGTAACACTGATAAATTTTACTGTTGATAAGTTTATTTATATGAGTAGATTGTATGAGAAATTGAAATATTAAAAGCAGTGGTAGGCTAATTTATTTGCCCTATGCATATATGGCACATTTAAGTTATTTTTAGTTCATCTCAGAAATATATTTTGCTTAAGTGAAATTACTGTTGTTTGAATCAATTGTTTATTTTGACAAAATAACAACAATTTCAGTACTTTCAGTACCTATACTTTGATTTTATTAAGACACTTAGAACCCTCATTTGCTGTATCACATTGTATTAATGTACATTTACATAAAACTGAGGAAGGATGCATTCACATCCCTGATCCTACACTTATTAATACTGCATGTTACAAGTACTGATGTACATGAAAACTTTGCTACATTTAATATCTAAGCAGGGACCAGTGAGACATAATTACATATAATTCTTGTTTATTAAGATACATTTACGTGTAAAAATCCCCATTGTCTGTACTGATGCATCACATTGTATGGATGTACATGATACTGAGGAGGGATTGAGTTTTTGATGGTTTCCATTGAGTGGCAGACAACAGTTAAAGCTTTAGTTGAAGACAGAGGGAGAATTTTTATGATATCTTAACCCCTAGAACTAGAATACACTATTGTTGAATGAAGGAATTTAATCCCATATGTTAAGTTATAACTTATATGATGATGTATTTGCCAATAAAACTGATTAGCCATTAGCTGAATTGCTCAGAAGAAATGAGATGATAGGCTAACAAAGTCGAAGTTTTCAGTCCTTTTGCAAGTCAGAACAGCTAATGAGTGTTGCTTCCGAGGATAAATTCGTTCCGATGCGTACTTATATCAGTTGTTTGTCTAATTTCAAAACCTTTGTCACTACCTACAGAACCACCCCTCCCCCTCATATATATATATATATATATATATATATATATATATATATATATATATATATATATATATATATATATATATATATATATATATATATATATATATATATACAGTTAAACTTGCCTTAGCGACCCCCCTCATATAACGACTTCCTGTCCATAACGACCGTATTTTGACTGCCCCTTAAGAATTACTATATACTATATACTATATTTATATACATGTATATATATAAACAAGCAAAAATAAAAAAAAGAACAAAACACAGTTGATATTACACTTTTAAGGTGTTTTTTTTACATTAAACATATGTAATCAAACAAAAAATAAGTCCTTTCTGTTGGGGGTGTCCACGACAAAATTATTTATTTAGTACCATAATAATGAAAATAAACATTGAAGCTAGATCAGTCAGAATGAAGTTTTACAATGAATGTAGTTCAAAATTTATTTTTATGTCGATATTTTGTCTCTTTTCAGGTTTACATAATCAATGTGTCATGGTCCGATGGGGTTGCAAATGTAATTTACAGACGGTACAGTCGATTTTTTGATTTCCAGGTAAATATGTATTATATACAATTTTGTGTGTTTGGTTTTTTTTTCTACATACCAGAGTATTTCATTTACCGGAAAGCTTTGGTGACCTCTTACTTATGGTGGATAAGAAAATCTGGCCAGAATGTTCCCAGGGAAAGATCAATAACTTGATGTAATTTGTCATGTTGGTAAATACATTGTATCGGTAAACCAGAGTGAGAAAAATGTACTCATTCTCATCGGGATAAGTACTTAGGGGTGGGTGTATAACATCATACTTTGTTGCCTCTAAAACTTTGCATTAAAGCGATATGAGATGTCATAGGTGAAAAATTTTACATGTACATTTTATGTAATATTATATCTCATATATATCCCAAAGAGACCATCTGGTGGTTAGAATGACAAATGCATGTGTATAATTGCAATAATCTTGCCCATAATGTCAGTTACTGCTTTTTCCGCCATTACTTTGAGCATTGCAAATTAACTTTCGGTAGATTTTTACAGGATTACCAAGTGTCCAATAAACAAGTGCTATTTGCAGTTGATATACATTCTATCCTTATTTCCCTTTGGGTTTATTTTTATACATCATTATTTCATACTTAATTCAGGCAAAGTTGATCTTTTTCCTTGTTTCAAAACATTTGTCTCTGAAATTGTCCTGTTACCAGGTATATCAGGTGATCTTGACCCATTTTTAACTCGTACCATTGCATTCTCTGCTTTATCATTCTTGACATACATGATCATGAACTGTCCAACTCCACCGGACATGGCGGCACGATTGTAAAACATGGTGTACGCATTCTTTTCACAGTTATATTGTTTTGATTTTGTCAATGTCAGCATTCGGGGTAACATTAAAGATTGGAGTGACCTGATATATTTATTAAAATATTCAGCGGATTTTCTCCAGGTATTTAAAATAGTGTTGAAAAGCATATAGTTTACATAATACATGCACTTTCCAATAAAAATCATGTCCTGTATTTCAAAAGAAAATATAAAACACATAAAATCGGCTGACTTTAACATAGTCTGAACACGTAATTGTTGTAAAGGACCTAGATCCCCTGACCGAATTAAGAGGTACATTTGATATGGCGAAAGAGTTTATCTAAAAGTTCATTGCATACGGAAATACAGCTGAAGTTTTTGAGGTACAGGAAAACTTAAATTCTAATAAAACAAATAACTAACATGTTTGATAGTGTATTTGAACACATATTTTATCATATTCTCGACTATATGTCAGGGGACAAAAATAATCATTGCTTTCAAAAGCGATTTCACAATCCTTTAATGCCATTTTAATTACCAGTATTTGTACTTGTAAGTGTCATGTCAGAGAAATCCAAAAATATTTAGTTTTAATGGTTCCATAAAAGATTATAAAAAATAGGATAAGCTGAAGGTGCCTAGGGCTAGAGAAGAGTTGTTTTCAACATCACTTGTCCTATAGGTCAACTCTTCCCATAGGACAAAGAGAGAATGTTGTCTTGTATACATAAAACAAAGAAGGGGAAATGTTGTTTACATATATAAAACAAGTCCTGAGGAAATGTTGTATAACATAACAAACAAGGAGGGAATGTTGTATACATATAACAAACAAGGAATTAATTTTGTTTACATACATGTATAACAAACAAGGGGGAAATGTTGTATTCATGTAATAAACAAGGAGGAAATGTTGTTTACATATAGAAAAAACAAGCAGTGAATGTTGTTTACATATAAGTTATAACAAACAATGAGGGAATGTTGTTTACATATAACAAACAAGGAGAGAATGTAATGTACATATAACAAACAATGAGGAAATGTTGTATAATATAACAAACAAGGAGGAAATGTTGTATACATATAACAAACATTGAGGGAATGTTGTTTACATATAACAAACAAGGAGGGAATGTTGTATAATATAACAAACAAGGAGGAAATGTTGTATACATATAAAAAGCAATGAGGAAATGTATAATATAACAAACAAGGAGGGAATGTTGTTTACATATAACTAACAAGGAGGGAATGTCATATACATATAACAAAGAATGAGGAAATGTTGTATACATATAAAAAGCATTGAGGAAATGTTGTATAATATAACAAACAAGGAGGAAATGTTGTATACATTTAACAAGGAGGGAATTTTGCATGCATGAAATAAACAAAGTGGAAATGTTATATACATGTAACAAACAAGGAGGAAATGTTGTATACATTCAACAAGGAGGGAATTTTGCATGCATGAAATAAACAAAGTGGAAATGTTATATACATGTAACAAACAAGGAGGAAATGTTGTATACATGAAGTAATAACAAACAAGCAGGGAATGTTGTGTACACAAAACATTAAAGTCTGTGTTTAAGACCTCTTATGGTACAGTGGAACCTGTCTTGAAAGACCAATCCCACAAAAGTCCATCAGAGACCATTAGAGACCACATTCTTTTAAAAAATTGATTAAATAATCCTTTAAATAATGCCTCATTCGAGAGACCACCTGTCTTGATAGACCACCTTTCAGTGGCAGATCAGGTTCTCTCAAGACAGTTTCCACTGTACTTTGATTTGACTGCTTGGTCATATGTAATTTTTTTTTTCAGCATATTCTATTAGGCAAGTTCCCACTGGAGTCGGGTCAACTAGATCCAAATAAAAGAGTGATTCCATTTTTGCCAGGTAAGTTGACAATGCACTTGAAACAAATGTTGAAATACATGTATATCACTACAGATAGTAAATGGCAAATATTCAAAAATGAACATGTAAAATTAGCTTTCAAATATTTGTTTTTTATGCCTAGTCAGTATTTGTATACTATGCCATGTACAGTTTAGTGTAATTTTGCCATCACTACTTGGCGTGAAAACGATCAATTAGGTATGGAGAATTTCTCCGTAAAGGTGCCATACTCTTTTTATAAAGTGTTTGCCATTACGGTAACTCATTCACCCCTTAAGACACATTTTGGCTGGTCTAAGTCATTGATTTACAGAAGAGTCCATTGTTTTCAAGAGGTTGGTGAGTTGAGATAATATAGCACTTTTTACCCCTGTGCTCTGCAATTTTGAAAAGAATAACAATGTAATGAATGAGATTTTCTCAATTGATACAAAAATTTATTGACAGAAAAAATGTGAAATATAGAACTTTATAAAATTCTGTGTTAGAGCCTCCTGAATTTTTCATAATTTAAATGTCCTCAGAGTGATATCTGTCTTGGTGCTGAATCATTTTTGTAAGGTTTCCAAATTAATATATGTCACTTCCTCTATTTACAGCGTTATTTATTATTAATATAATAGGAATTTCATGATCAATATTAACTCCTTCACCCCTAAAGACACAATTGGACTAGTCTTAGTCATTGATTAATTGAAGAGTCCATTGTTTTTCAGGGGTTGGTGAGTTATATGAGCTCCTACAGAATTTTATAAAATTTCATTATTTATTTTTTATATCATAAAGCATGTAAAAATGCTTCTGTTTTTCTAGAAAATGTCATTTGTTGCATTGTATGAATGATCATTACATCCTGAATTTAGAAACAAGTGGGCGAAAAGAGTTGTACTGAATAATCTTGGAGGTATTATGATTTCCTAGCACAATTGATATAAAAATAATTTGAAACGTACTCAGTTCAAAGTAAAATGTAGGCTTTGTAGAAATTGATATTATTCTTTAAGTCAGTGTATATATTATGTACAGTGTAGTTATAGTTGAATTACCATTAAAGGTCACCTCTGTATAAAGAGCACCTGCCTATAAAGGCCATTCAAGTACAACCCTTGTTAACTTATTTCATAATGAATAAACCCGTTTATAAAGACCACCTACATGAATCTAAAACTGCTACTTTTGCCTGCACCCCAAACTCTTTATACAACTTTTTTAAAATTGTTAGATTGTTATTTTAACAAGTTGTATATAGCATTTCGGGTGCTCATTAGGGTGTTTCAAAAAAAAAAGATTTTTACGTGAAAATAAAATTTCGATCCTACATGTATAAAGACAGCATGATTTAACTTAACGTGTGATACTTAGGATTACATTTTGTAATGTATTGGTAGTATTAACAAGCTAAAGCTTCCTTTCATTGCCGTTGTTTATGTTTTAATTGTGTATAAGTGTTTCATTTCCTGGTTTATGAATCGTACTACATGTATACATGTACTGATACATACATGTACTTATCACTCATGGCAACCATGCTTGCTCATTTAAACCTATTCAGATCTTATGAATGTAAAATACAACTTATTATTTTTAATCATTTGTTTGTTTCAGTTCTATTTCCCTAATATCGTGAAATTAGGATTCATTTTTTCCCCTGATATCTTTAAAATTATTTTTGCTGTGTAATGTATGCCTTTATTTAAGACATTTAATAAGGAGAGCTTATCAGTCATCTGCACCTACATGTACAATTGTACTGCATACCCTCTTGTTTAATTTTTCCTCATTTTCGTCCTTAGATCAGAGGGCAAATTTAAATGGAAGTGATATTTTCAAGATAAATACAGTTAATTGAAGCACAGACATACTTGACATACATCATTCTATGATGATTAAGGGGTGAATATGCTTTCTGCCATAAACTGAAAAAAATATCCAAGGTCAATAATTTTGATGCATACAGTATTTACATGTACGACATTTGAGGCAAATGTGTAGGTCTTGCACTTTTATTTAGGGCATTTTAGGGAAACATGTCAATCTTGCACTTTTATTTCAGGCATTTTAAGGAAGCACGTCAGTCTTGCAATTTTATTTAGGGTCTTGCACTTTTATACAGGGCATTAATGGGAAGCTTGTCAGTCTTGCACTTTTATATAGGGCATTAATGGGGAACTTGTCAGTCTTGCACTTTATTAAGGAAATTTGTGGGAAACTTGTCAGTCTTGCACTTTTATTTAGGGCATTAATGGGAAGCTTGACAGTCTTGCACTTATATTTAGGGCATTTTAGGGAAGCTTTTTGGTATCTGGAAAAGTCTGATATCCACTGATTATAATTTAAACTACCTAGACCCATGATATGATTCCTCAACTGGTGAAATGGAGGGGGACTTTGGGTTTGTCTGTATCTGTCCTTCCTTCAGTCCGTCCATCATTCCTTCCTGTTCATGCTTTGGTAACCATTTACATGTACTTCATATTGTTTTGCCACTGAAACATTGCCATTTCATTGGGTATAAAGAATAGTTGTATGGACGGTCAGTAGAAAAAAAAATAAACAATAATTTCAGATGATCTGATATACAATTCTGTGTACAGTGGCAATCGAAGACATTTCCTACAAGAGAATGTGGTCCTCGACAAAATAAAACAGTTATTAGGGATGGGAATAGGTTGGCTTGATCAAGTCCATGGAAGGTGAAGCGAAGCCTTAAATAACTAATAACAAGACCAATAACCAATAATGTTGTAAGTGGACTGCTGATGTTTTTGTGTACAAGGTCTTTGGAGAACTAGCATAAATACTGCCAAATAAAAAGAACTTTTTGTTTTGATTGTTTGGTCATCTGAGCCAAAGGTGACCTATTGTGATCATATTTTGTCTATTGTCTGTCATGCATTGTTAACTTTTACACAATTTCAACTTCTTCTCAAGAAGCAGTCAGCCAATTTTAGCAGGAAGTAGCATAAAGTTTGTGAATGAAAAGGGGCTAGGACCCATTAGGGCCCCCCCCAAAAAATAACCAAAACATGGTATCATTAAAAATCTTCACAAACTATTTATAATTACCAGCCAATTCTTAATGTAATCACATTTTACTCAGGTGACAGTTTAAGACCATTTGGGTCATTTTGCCATGGTTTGGAGTTAAACTTTTCTTTACTTTATATTTCAGGTGAAAATTGAGGTAGAGGACAGGTATTGATTTATCAATACTTTAGGATTGTATTTTTTAGTATAAAAATAGAGAGTTCTGTTTTTATTTCAGTTAGAGGGAGAAGTCCATTAAACATGTTCATGTCAGCTACTGTTGTGTCACTTTCTAGAAAAACTTGTCAATTTCCATTAAAACTTGGTACAGTTTAGTGTACCTATATACATTTTATAATTATAGTAATGCTTTAATTTCCCTACATCATTGTACTAATTTTTTTCCTTTTCATGATACAGGGAAGATTTATTTTGGAAGAAGTCATGTAAGAGACGTGGCCCTGAAAAGACTTCAGCCTATTGAGGAGTATTGTAAGGTAAAATTTGTTGCACAATTATAGGAGGAAGTAAAGTGGGAACGGAAATCGTTAGAATATTGATCAATGGAAAAACTCTGAAACAGTATATTTAGTCAGGTATATCTGTGATATGAAAATTGTTTATTATTATCCTCCAAAGATCAAAGATTTGGGAAGTGGGACATATTGTTTTTGTCCACCTGTTTGTCTCTTTGTATATTTGTTCGGTTTGTCTGTTTTCAACATTTTATAATTTAACTATGAGTGGATTTATCATCTATAAACTGGTCCTGGTTTATATATAGCTTGGTAATGTCCCGTGCATCACACCAAACTGGTGAAACTAGATTCTATTTTCTCATTAATCACGAACAATTTCAAAATAGTTCTTGATATAGACCAAATTATATCTGGAGGTGGTTTCAATGGTTTGCATGCAGTGCAAAGTATGAATTAAAGACGACGAATAAGAGGCAACAGTAATAAGAATGGTGAATGATTTGCTGTCAAAACCTTTTTTTTATTAATAAAGTTTTGAAACTGCTTCAATAATGCTTTAGGTACAGTAGTTCTCTACACAATATACACTAAACCCAGTTTAAGCAGGAGCACACAACAAGTTCTACTATGTTGGTCATTTTGAAAACACAAACCTGTCATTTACTGCATAACTCCAAACCTATTTAGAACTAGTTTCAAGCCATGTTAAATAAATTGTCAATAAACTCTCCCTTAGTTTCTTCAAATTCTAACAGAATTGGATATGAAGTTTTATATCAATGAAACATAGGACAAGTTTAGCAATAACTGCCAGAGTTATGGGACTTTAAGAACTTGGTGAATGCTTACCTATAGGTGGTATAATGTGTCTCAAACACATCTGGTTTTGATTTCTAGAGCCTGATCAACTTACCAGACCACATATCTCAATGTGAAGATGTTCAGGACTTCTTTGATGTAGAGCCCGATGATCTGAATCCTGAAGATGACTATCAGTAAGTACTTGTTCAGTTCAGAGCATGTATGTAAATTTCAAATTTAAGTATGTACTTGTTCAGTTTAAGCTAGTACTTGCTCAGTTTAGTAAGTACTCGCTCAGTTTATGAAGTACTGGTATAGTTTAATAAGTACTTATTCAATTTAGTAAGTACTTGCTCAGTTTAGTAAGTACTTGCTCAGTTTAATAAGTACTTGATTAGTTTAAGTAAGTACATACTTGCTCAATGTAAGTAAGTACTTGTTCATTTTAAATACTTACTCCTCCTAGTTGCTTCTCAGGTCAGTGTACATAATGTACATGTACAGGACACCTCTCCTGTTTGTTGCCTCTTTTGTCAATGTACATGTACAGGACACCTATTCTCCTCTCTGTTGCTTCTCAGATCAGTGTACATAATATACATGTACAGAACACTTACTCTCCTCTTTGTTTCTTCTCTTATCAATGTACATGTACAGGACACCTATTCTCCTCTCTGTTGCTTCTCAGATCAGTGTACATAATATACATGTACAGAACACTTACTCTCCTCTTTGTTTCTTCTCTTATCAATGTACATGTACAGGACACCTATTCTCCTCTCTGTTGCTTCTCAGATCAGTGTACATAATATACATGTACAGAACACTTACTCTCCTCTTTGTTTCTTCTCTTATCAATGTACATGTACAGAACACCTACTCTCCTCTTTGTTTCTTCTCTTATCAATGTACATGTACAGGACACCTACTTTCCTCTTATCAATGTACTTGTCAGTGTACATGTACAGAACACCTACTCTCCTCTTTGTTTCTTCTCTTATCAATGTACATGTACAGGACACCTACTTTCCTCTTTGTTGCCTCTCTTGTCAGTTTACATGTACAGGACACCTACTCTCCTCTTTGTTGCCTCTCTTGTCAATGTACATGTACAGGACACCTACTTTCCTCTTTGTTGCCTCTCTTGTCAGTTTACATGTACAGGACACCTACTCTCCTCTTTGTTGCCTCTCTTATCAATGTACATGTACAGGACACCTACTTTCCTCTTTGTTGCCTCTCTTGTCAGTTTACATGTACAGGACACCTACTCTCCTCTTTGTTGCCTCTCTTATCAATGTACATGTACAGAACACCTACTTTCCTCTTTGTTGCCTCTCTTTCCAATGTACATGTACAGGACACCTACTCTCCTCTTTGTTGCCTCTCTTATCAATGTACATGTACAGGACACCTACTTTCCTCTTTGTTGCCTCTCTTGTCAGTTTACATGTACAGGACACCTACTCTCCTCTTTGTTGCCTCTCTTTCCAATGTACATGTACAGGACACCTACTCTCCTCTTTGTTGCCTCTCTTATCAATGTACATGTACAGGACACCTACTTTCCTCTTTGTTGCCTCTCTTGTCAATGTACATGTACAGAACACCTACTCTCCTCTTTGTTTCCTCTTTTGTCAAAGTTCATGTACAGAACACCTACTCTCCTCTTTGTTGACTCTCTTTTCAATATATATGCACAGGACACCTACTCTTTCTTCATACTACATGATTTCCAAAAGTTTTAAAAAAATTTACTTATTCATGTTATTAGTCTCTGTGTATGATGTGCAGGCAAAAATTTAGAATCGAATATGATGTAAAGATCTGCACATCATACATCATTGTCAGTCTGAGTTGCTATGCTCTTTCCTAAGTGTGGTCTCATGCGACTGAAATCTCTCATAGTTACTGGTAATGAATATTTAGATGTTGTTTAATTTATCCAATCACAGTAGTTGTAATCTGAAACGGATGTTATCACATACTGTATTCCACCTATAAAGCGCCCAGGGCGCTACAAAAATCAGGAAAAAGTGATGGGCACTTAATGAGACCAAATAATAGTCAAATTGATGTAAAATAGTTAATTTCTTATAAGGCACATTGGTAAAGTTGTCTTGGTTATTACCAAGGACATTTGTTGACATTCTTCTATTGCTGAGGGCTACAAATAAACTGTTACTTATGGTATTTCAGGTCCACATCTCCATGTCAACCAGCTAGTAATGATTCTTGATCATATGTAAAAAGTGGGAGGGGCACTTATAGGGACATGGGCGATTAATAGGTCGAATAAGGTAGTCTGTTGACCCAATACAATACTGAAATTGTCTGAAAACCTCGGTCTGATTGGTCGAAGAATGCGAGCACCGTTGGCTTGCATTGCTGAGTCTTCATGAATGTTAAATATATGTACGAGAGATTATGGTCACATGAGGCCACGGGTAGGAAAGAGCATAGCAATTCCAGACCATGGTTTGATGATGATGATCACACATGGGAAAATAAGGTAACACTATTTTAACGGCCATTATTGACATTTTGTTGCGAACTCCAAGGATGCCACGGAACAATGCAAATCTTCTAAGACAATTGTCTCACAAGACAGGTTGTCTTCTATGACAGTGGTCTCACAAGACAGGTAGTCTTCTATGACAGTGGTCTCACAAGACAGGTGGCCTTCTATGACAGTGGTCTAACAAGACAGGTAGTCTTCTATGACAGTGGTCTCACAAGACAGATGGTCTTGTATGACAGTGGTTTCACAAGAAAGGTCCAACTGTATCATGAAGTAAATAATACCAGCCACCGGAGCAAGCTCTGCTGGACTTGATAAGAGTCACAATGTATCAGCATGGAGTAGGATGATATGCCATGGTTTTACTTCTGTTTACCTAAACAATGAAAAATATATTTATAGAATAAATTTAAAAAATGAGATTTTCCAATTTCCAAAGAGTGTTGCACAGACAGTAGGTTTTCTTTCCACCATTAGAAACATTGGCCACTGTATAAAACTAAAGAATTACAACAAATCTTCATCAGTTGTTTTTTACTACATTGGTAATGGAGGATGAAGAGCGTTTGGGATGGGTGTTAATGTATAATTAAACCAATTACTATTGACCATTGCTACATTGTATATATGTTTCCACTTTGAACAATTTACCATTTTGACAGCTTTTTGATATTGTGGAGACCAGAAATCTTCTTAATCTTTAGAGAAATTAAAATGCCATTTTGAGAATGATTTGTTGTCTGTTTCATAAGCTGTGTTTACCAAAAAAAAAAATTTTCGATTTTTTACTACTTTTACTACTTGTACTTGATGTACAATAACAAATAAGAGTTATACACAGACATAAAAAAAATCTTATATTTCTATTTATTTTGTGAAAATAAGGTCAAGTCCAGTGTATGCATATACAAATACACGAAGTAATTTGAATTAATTAATTGCAAGTGAATTATTGCCAAACTGGATTGCTGAAGCAATTTTCACAAAATATATAAGAATTTCAGAACTTTTATGCCTGTTTATATCTCTTTTTTGTTATTGTATATCAATCTAAGAAGTTAAAAAGGAAAGAAATTAAAAAAAAACATTTAGATTTTAATGCCACCTTTAAAAATATCACTAAAATCAGGATATGATCAAATTTGATATTTCTGTCATCAAGTATACAGAGAATATATTAGCCCCTTCAGAATGCATGAAAAATGTTTTGTTTGAATCAATAGATCAATAAAGGAATAAAAAGTAATATAATTAACAAAACAGAGTTTAGAACTGAAACAATTACCAAAAATCAATATTTAATGATTTAATGTCTTATGGTAGAACATTCAAGTCACAAGTCAGAGGTTCTGGGTTCAATTCCTGATATCGGATCTAAGATGCTAAGAAATGGAAATGACTGTTTATGCTCTCAGCATACAAAGCGAAAGTCACGGGTATTTCAGATGAGACTTAATGAAACTGAGACGCCATGACATGGCAAACGTGATATGTAAAGGAGCCCTCTCACTGCATTTGCGTCAGTCAACATTTGTTGCACTTCACCAAACGCCAGAAACAGTTACAATTATTTAAAGTAAAAAATTCTTGGTCTTGAGAAAAAAAATTTGAACAATATATATATAAAAAAAATAATCAAATCCAAAATTACAAATGTAGTAAAAAATGCTTGACCAAGTGGAATTGTTTTTTTTTTTCTATAAATGTGTTGCTGAATATTTGATTTTACCACCAAAAACATAATTACAATCTCTTATATGTGTTGAGCATTATTTGAATATCTCTTACATGTGTAACTGTTCAGCATTATTTGAATAAAACAGTATTTTTCCATTTGTTTATCTTTGGTAAGTATTGATATTTAACAACAAACATAAATGACCAATTTCTCAAAATCCATATTTTCAAAAAGATGGAAAAAAACATCTCGTAAATTGTTGTATAATTATTTGCTCCATCTTAGTGAAATATACTGTATTGATAATGCCATTGTTTACTCCAGCTTGAAGCTCATTTATTTCCCAAAATCTACATACATGTACATGTATCCAGGTATTTTATTTGCAAGTCATGTGACAGTTTTAGCCTGAGCCTGTCACAAATGTCTTATCATTGCCAGCAACCATTTTTCTCTAGCCTGAAAAATACGTTTTCCTGGGAAAATATTTAATCAAATTATTATGTCTGTGTGTTGTGTCTGATCATTTCTATCATGTCCCTTGACCAAGTGAATTTTTCAATTTCACATCATGTTTTTTTAAGTCTGCATCGCTGGAAATGCAATATGGTTTAGATGACAATGCAAGTTCCTCTAGAGATTTCAGTTAATATGTGAAGTGTGATATATCTAATTTCTTTTCTGCTAAAAATATCTCTAATACTTGTGTGATAACAGGAGTCATACAGAACTTCTAGAGTTGTTCATTTTATTGGATGTTATAAATTAACTGCGGAAAATGATCCATGCAATATCATCAACAATTTCGGTCAGTATCACAAAAAGGTTGGCCAATATTGATTAAAGTTGGCCTTTATTGTAAAATATTGGCAGTTGACCACTATGGAAAAAACAAAACAAAACAAACTTAGGTAAATATCATACCTGGCTTATGCAGAACTCGTCAAATAGTAAGCTTGATAGCACAGGCAAATCCGAATTACCTGTACAAATAACGTTTACATACAAGCATGAACATGAGAAGGCTGACATTTGACAGTAAGATTTAGAAAATGTTATTAACCTCATTTTAACTGTTTGCAAAGTAAATTAATAAAAAACAAGTTAATAATTAGCTAATAACTAGGCCAATATGGATGTATATAAAACCCATGCAAAAAATGTTGAATTACATGCTATTTAGTAATTACTTTATTTGAAATTGATTTTTTCATGCAAAACAAGTCAAGTAATGGTCAAGCAAAAGTATAATTTTGAACCCACACACATCAATTCATGAAAGATACACTATTGCAAGACATTGATTAAATCTCATTGACCCTGAAAAACAATAGACTCCTGTAAATCAATAAGTTATACCAGTCCAAATCTGTCTTTAGGGGTAAATAGGTTTAACCTCATTAGTGTATTAACCCATGTTATTTGGCATTGAATGTAAACATGTCAATAAGAATGACACTATTTGACATAAAAAAATGTAAGAAAGAAACACGAATAGGTATGAAGATAATTGATTAGATACTTTGTACTGGTCCAAACA
>BROG01000213.1:0-202500 GCA_030159075.1 Atrina japonica | reverse complement strand
GAGTACATGTACTTGCTGTTAAATTACAGATGTAGAGGGCACACATTTCCAGTTTGACCATTTACCATTTTTCAGAGAAACAAGAAAATATTTTTTCAAAATAAAATGCTTTCCCCACCTACCTTACCCCATGTCAGTTCAGGCATATGATAAGTAACACACATTATTTTGTGTTGGCCTTGGAAAAAAAGTAATGTTATGCAATCAAAATTGGCATATAACAAAGTTTTGTATATTTTGTTTTCTATTAAACCAAATTTATATTACATGTATATATGTATAACTTTTTCCCATAATTAGTGCATTTTCCATGTTGGAATATTTTATGTACAGTTACCGTAACAGGTAACTGATGCCAGGTAACTCATCATACCCTGAAAAACAATAGACTCTTCTGTAAATCAATGACTTAGACCATTTTACATATGAGAGATAGGGAATGGTTTTGTGATTTGAGACATTCTTATTCAAAAAACTAAAATATGTAATAATCAGGTATGCAAGTACAAATGCAAGTGGAATTGACTGCATGCTACTCTTACATATGTATATTGATTTAAGATTTTACATGCATTTGTTTTTGTTCTAAATGATAAACTTTGCTTTTAATATTAAGATACCCAGTACATGTACATCACACATGTACTTAGAACATAATTAAAACTTAGCCAGGTTTAGTGTTAAAATCAATGCATTTTTCAATATGAACATCTAACATGTTGTTTCCATGAACATATAAGATTCAAAATTGAATCTCTGAACAATTTAAATGTAGTTATCAAAAGTGGTTTATCATCATTATAGGTCTATAATTAATTCATTATGTGCATTTTATCTGGACTCCAGTTCTTTCTACTAAATTTCAAAGCCATTTATGTGAAAAATGAATTAATTTGACAAAATCATGGAATGATGGTTTAAAATCATACAGATATTGGAATTTACAACAATGTTTCAGTGTATTAATTATGACTAGATAATGCAAAACTTAGATATACAAACATATTTCAATCAAAGAAATAATGAAATAAATTGATTTTGAAAATACATGACGCAACTGTCAAGTTTAGAGTCAATTACAGGATAGAAACACTCCATTAAAAATATCTGAATTTGCTACATGTTAATACTACTACTACCTCTACTACTACTACTACTACTACTACTACTACTACTACTACTACTACTACGACAACGACGACAATGACGACGACTACTACTACTACTACTACTACTTCTACTAGGCTGTGTACGAAGTTGATTGTAAATGTATATTAACAAACACAGGTAGAATGTTTTAAGATTTATCTCCCTTTCTGTAGACTTTGCTGAAAAAATAAAATTCTGCATGCAGTTATCTCCCTTACTATACATTCTACAAAAGAAATGCCCAGCAAGAACTTGTGCATTGAAATTTCTTGTATGAATTTATTTATTAATCAAGATTTTGAAACACTATAAATATGTTTTAATTTATGCATATGAAGCAGCGTTTGGCTGTCCATAGACAGAACTGCAGAGTTTTGGAAATTCACCGGTCCATTGAATTTTACAAAAGTCCGGTAAAATCTATCTGATAACTGGTCCAAATGACCAGTAATTTTCCATTTCATTTCAATTGTGTATATATATAGACCAGTAAAAAATTATCTTTGAAATTCCTTTATTCAATGTCCAGTTGACCAGTAATTTTTTTTTTTTTTTTTTCAAAATGTCTGGAACTGAAATATTATAAATCATACATGTACATACATGTATATATAGTAGCGGTAAAAAGAAACTGTAGTTTAGTAATTTCATTTATAGATTCATATGCAAAATATTATGTTGCATTATGTATATCATTATTTAATATTATACATTGTCTTTCAATTCAAACATCAAATCACAGATTATGTCCATTATGGTTACGAACAGTCACTGAAAGTAAGGGGGTGCAAAAAAGTTTCACATGTTTAATAGTGTGTATGACCACCATTTATATCGATGTATTCTTCACACCTACAACGCATTAAATGAATCAGGTTATGCAGAAATGCAAAATAAAGAATGACGCAAAGCGTCCAACTCAGCCGGGGGGTTTGGCTAATGACCTAACTTGTTCTATAGGCGATAAATCCGATGACATCGCAGGCCAGGGTAGGACATCCATGTTTTGCTGCTGAAGATAGTCACTAACAATGTGTGTGGTGTGCGGTCGTGCGTTGTCCTGCTGCAGAATGACGTTACAATGGTTTTTGTGAATGAATGGAATGACGTGCTGATGTACAATCTTGTCATGGTAACATTTGCCAGTTAAATTGCCCTCCACTATCATCAAAGAGGTCCTTCCTTGTGTTGTTATTCCACCCCAAACCATAACGCTCCCTCCGCTGAATTGGCGGCACTGAATAACACGGATGTCAATGTAACGTTCTCCAACACAACGGTAAACCCGAACATGACTGCCACTACTGTCAAGATGAAATCTCGACTTGCCTCGCCATAAACAGAACTTCCAATCTCTGTTATTGAAATGACAATGCTTCATACACCACGCTAACCTCGCAACACGGTGACACCAGAATAGAACAGGATGGATAGCAGCAGGACATGGAGGTTGGATGTTAGCCTCTCGCAATCTGTTCCTTACGGTATGAGGACTTATCTGTCGATGTCCAGGGATGTTTCTAGTGGTCAAAGAAGCCGATTGGAATCAATTGCGCAGATGTGATGTCCGTATATACATGTACGTATCTTGCCAACGTGAAGGCAAACGTGGGCGTCCTGAATGTGGGCGGTCTCGAACGGTGCCATTTCGCTGATACTGTCTCCATAAAGCATTTACAGTATTAATATGAACTCCAAACAACCTTGTCACATTGCTTTGAGATGTTCCAGCTTCCAGCATCCCAATGACATGCAAACGATCCTTTTCAATACTGTCAATAAATGCAAGAAATTTTAATCGATTACTAACCATGTGTCGCTTAGACTGAAAATTCAAGAAAAGCATGTTGTGACCATCAAGGCAAATTGAACGCAATATTTAACAAATTGAGTGCTCAAACACGTATTTAGTACATTAAACTATGCCTTTAAGATTAAAGGGTGATCAAAGAATACTTTTTATGTTTTTATTTAACTTTTAAGTATACAGTTTCTTTTTTCTGCTAGTATATATTTAGATATAAATATTATCATCAGACTTAAGTTTTAAATCAGACAGGTAATGGAATAAACATTAACAGCCAAGTAGATATTATTACACAGTCCCCTACCAGTAAAACTGGCGGAGAGATCCCTAGGTTTTAGCCATCCTCCAGTCGTACAGATTAAAATTTTAATTTAAGTTCTGTTCTTTTACTCATCACTTAACAATGGTATCTCAGGTTTGGGCAACATATATTGATTCATCAATATTCTTAGAATGCTTACATCTGAGTATTTGATGTTCTTTGAACATGCTACAGTATAGTGATGTAACAATATGTTGATCCAACGGTATATTGCGATATTATTTTTGCTGATTCCATATATCAATACAGAAAAAAAAATCTTAGAATGATAAAATATGGAATTATCAAAATTCCTTTGATAGTATTTCAGTAACTGATGGTGTCACCTAAGTGCTATAACAACAAATTATATCTCTTTTGCCAAAGTACAGATTTAATGAATAATTAGTAGTACATACACTCACTTTTTCTGTGCTTCACACTATTATTTCCAACGTTACACTGAATATTCCTAACAATATGATATAGCGTGATACATTTTTCATTTATCATGATATATTGTGATACACTTTTGAGTCATGATACACAGCCCTACTACATGTGCATCAGGTGGTAAAAAATATTAGAGCTACAGATATGTATGGAATCATATTTACCTGTATACCCCTTTTGTGAAAATCGACACTATTGATTTAGTTTTCAAATTTTGACAGAAACTAAATGTACAATTTTAACTTGGAGACCTGTATATGCAATATTTACTAACTTTTCTTAGACATTACTTAGTCCTTATACTTGAAATATATATGTAGGAGTCTGTTAGACTGGTTAGAGCATCACACTTTAAACCATGAAGTTTCTCGCCTCTTGGCAGTGCAGGTTCTAGCCCTGCTGGAATCTAAGCTGATTTTGTGAGAAAGTTTGCCAGTTTCCTTGCAGAAAGCTATTGGTCTCTTCCTGATCTGTTAAGAAGTAACCCCTGATTCTTTACGACAATAATATATATTGGGAGTTATTCCCCTTCATATAACTATTTGTAAAGAGAGGCGTGAGAATATTAATGATTACTCACAGGACCCAATTATTTGACATCGCATGGATAACACTGAGATTCCCATAGGAAGAGTATTTTCAAAAATTGAAGCGACCAAACAAAGAAAAAAGTATGTAGAAGAGATATAGGATAAACTTTTTTTCTTTTTTAATTATATCAGTTAAATATTTTTATTTTGACGATTGGTTGCTTTTCAAATTCATTATGAAATTCATGACCTAATATGGGACAGACTGTAGGGTAGTGTGTCTCAGTAGCCCAGTTTCTAGCTCATCCGATTCTCACCAATGTGACCTCAGTTCAGTCCTTGGATTGGACAGGGGATTACATGTATGCGAGATGGTATGGCGGTCCCCAGCTCATACACCTGGATTTTCTCAGAGTAGAGGACCTCTTGTTTCCTCTCATAGTAAGCTACCCCCACAAGCCAACATCAGAGCATTAATAAAACATGTAAGTTGTATAACATATTTGTTATTTATTGTAAAATTTATTTTTATCATTGTCTAAAACATCACCAGGTGATTTTATGATACAAACAGTGTTAACCCACCATAATACTACACCTGTATACATATTATCACACCTTGGAAGATAGCAATGTCTGTTTGAACACACATGACCTAACTTTATTATCTTACTCTATCTTACTGTTATTTCTCAATATTCAGAGAAAGGAGTAGGTACAGTAAGGGTCATTTTTGGCCCAACCTCAAAATTAAAAGAAATTGTGATATACTTCTGTATCACCCTTTTTACTTTTAATTTCTAACATTTTTTAATTATTTAGCTGATTCTTTATACTTTTTGGGGTAAAAAACATGAAAAATAACAAAAAATCAAGGATTTCTGGACATTTTTAATAAAATATCCAAATAACATAACACAGGTATATACAAAAACGGAAATGTTGCATAACATCACAAAGTTTCATAACAAAGCTTTATTAAGACATAAAAAATGTATAAAATCCAGTTTTGGGGATAAAAATGTCTTTTTTAAATAAAATTCACTGATTTCTGGAAATTCTTTCTTACAATTTAAACAAGACAGACACGGACAATTAAAATAATTACAATGCTGAATCAGGTCTTGACCTATCATTAACAAACATTATTTCAGCTATTATAACATTTTTGAGAGAAAATTGGGGTAAAAAATGTGTTTATGTTGAAAAATCACAGATTTCAGGAATATCTCAATAACAATTCAGAAAAGTAAAAAAATAAACTATTGAGTGGTGAAAAGCTTGCATAATATTATGATTTATCATACAAGAAAATATTTAGTAATGTTTTATACTTTTACAAGATGTTTTTTGGCACAAAAGTTATTTTTTGTATAAAAGTCTCAGATTTCTGGAAAATATTGTTAAAATTCTAACAAGTCACACAATGGCAATTAAAGTATTAAAAACAATGAATAATATTATGATTTTTCATTAACTGGTTTGAAATGTATTACACATGTACTGTCACATTTTAAACAAGTCATACAATAACAATTGAAGTAATGAAAACCATGCAGAAGAATATTATGTTTCTTGAAAAAGTAATGAATTGACTTAAGTATTGATTCTATATTTTTCCGGTTCACTACGAAATGACGTGAATGAAGACTGTGCACACTGTGTAATTCGCGAATTACACTAAAGTGTGCACAGTCTTCATTCAGGTCATTTCTTAGTGAACCGGAAAAATATTGAATCAATTTCAATAACAACTCGGTATCTTATCAACAATTCTAATAAGTAACACACTGAGAATTAAAGTAGTCAAAACCATGAATAATACTATGACTTCATACACAAGTACAAAAACATTTTAAAACTAACTGAGAATTGTAAGTTGCTCAATGATTTTCTGAACTATTTCGTTGTGGCTAAATGGTGAGATGAATTTAATAAAGGCCTGAATACACCTTACCATTTAGCCAAATCCATACAACAACTTGCGTCATCATTCAAATAAAAGTTTACAATGGTGACAGTATCACTAGGAACCAAACATGAAATCGAGGTCACCAGATAATTATGCTTAAAATGCAGCATTTATTCCTCAAGATTTTCTTCACAAAGTTCAAGTTCATTTTCGCTCTCGGACTCATCCACGGGCTCCGGAATTTTGGAGGCATCAGTAAGACTGACTGACCAGTCTTTCACCCCTGCTATAGCTGAAGCACAGTGTCTTGCATACGATAAATACCATACGACACTTGCAACATGTGCACAACAGCCGACAACTCTGGAACCACTTTTACATTTGCAATACCAGGAGTTAATAGAACCGTCACAGTAACCAATCCAACACTGATATTGTTTTGCCGATGTATGCCGTGACTGGATCTTTGCGCTCAGTAGATCATCGTTATCGTCATCTACAAGGATATAGTATGCGCCTTCATCTGATAAATGTTCTTGCGTATAGGACTTGGCCATTTTTATCTGATACACTCCCAGAGTCAACTCCCGTATCTCTTCCTCCGTATATATTGGAAAGTCAGGAGCAGTGCCATCAACATCAACCTTTCTCCATTTATGTGATCGCTTATCCAGTTCTTCTGTTTGGACTCGTTGTTGCAATATGTTACTGACGGAACAAAGATGTTTCATTTTGGCAGCTAGGACTATGTCCTTGTCGTCTTCTCCAGTACTCAGTGGTGGTCGATATTTGTTGCACAGAGCACAGACTATACGAACATAATCTCCAATGAAGGGGAGTTGGGTGTTTGGAAGAATTTTGTCCAAATATTTCCATGATTTGATCCTTCCATTGGCGGACTCTACCACCCATCGAATCTTGAAAGAAGAAAAAAAAAATGCTTTTATATTTGTGTAAGGTGTAGAAACGTCAGAGTGACAAACAGAAGGACAATATGGCATTAGTGAAAGGTTAGTCAAGAATTTTTTTTGTTTTAATTTTGAATGTTGCTTACATCAGACTCAACATTTTTCCAGTCATATGGTGGAGGAAATAACCCAGTTACAATGTACCAGAGAAGAACCCACCGTCTTCCGCAAGTAAACTGGCTCAGACTTTCTCAGAAAGTCATTAAAGTAAGTAGATGGTAGGCATACCATACAAGAATCACATAAAATATTATTGGTATAACAGCCGGTGAATTAAAATGTGATAACATGATCAAACTATTACCTTGGTGACTAGTCTAGAACTGTTAGCCTCCTCTGTGTCATGCTGTTTTTTGTCCATATGAAGGAATGATGGCATCTGCATTTGAATACCTAAGTCTCTCAGCAAGTCAGCAGAATCCCTAAATCCTCTGTCAACCACAAAAATATCGTCCTCACGGACCCAGGTCTTTATTTCTTCTACATTGGTAGATATCATGTGATTAAGGATCCCTGAATCATTGTTACGAGTATCTGCTAAGTAGGGTCCCAAAACAGAAACTATGTAACCTGTCGTGGTAACAACCATCATAGGTTTAACTAGAGGACGATGTTTGTGCATACTGAATGACCTACGTTGGAAACTAAAGTTCGCACTTTTTTGTATAAATATGTAAGTACCATCCAGAACAAGTATAGCAGGATCAGTCATCATATCATTCACTAGGAGCTTTCGTGCTAGAGTACGCGTGTGATTGGTCTTCACTTCTTCTCTGCTAACATGTTGAAATCCTAGATGTTTTGGAACAAAACTTGTCATTAGAGCTCCTCGTCCAGAAGATACTGCTCGTCTGACCTGTAAATAAATTGTAATGCAAAGATGAAAATTTGTTCTGTATTATTCATGTAAAGCAAACAAAAATAAAACTTGCATATTCACATTGTGAGCTGAAGTCACGTTCTTAATCAGGTAAGTAAACTATGATGGTTTGTAAAATATGTTTAACGACAGATTCACTGGCATGCCCATATACGAAGCCAGAAAAGGATATTAGATATCAACAGCTTTCACAAGGACGCATACATTATGAAATAGAAAAAAAGATGTTGGAAGTGAACTGAAGGAATGAAGCAATCGACAAGGAAGTAAATATACGATTATCAAAGAATAACTGATGAAAATGTATCAAAAGTCCATACCTGTGATTTTGTCATACTGAAGAGGGTTCCAAGTAAACTATTGCTTAATGAGGTCCTCAGTTTAGTCAGAATCAAAGCCATACACGTCCTAGGTGAGCGGGATTTTGAGGATCGCACGTCGCCAATGTAAGACATCAAATCGGTGAAGTTGCTTTTTGTAAGTCCCATTAGAATGTAGTAATCTTCTTCTGAAAGACTGTCTAAATTATCAAAGTCAAGACAAGACTTTTCTCTTTCTTTAATGATTTCCTTTGCTTCCCTTAGCAGTTCCACTATGCCTGTGCGATTAATGGAAGTTTGATCCTTTACCGGTTTCATCATTGCTGTAGCTGCAGGGATGAGAGTATCATTCTGGATGTGCTTAGCACAGCATCTCGATCCAGAGGGGATGAAAATATCTGTATTGATGTAGGCTAAAAAGCGAAGGCGATGTGATGGAACTACCAGTTTTGGTCCAGGTTTTTTACAAACAAAACAGTATGAATGTCCGAGACTTGTGCGTTGCAGAGATAGTGTTACAGAGGGTGGACTTGATTCAGATATTCTTGGTTTCTTTGATAAGAATGGTTCTGGCGATCGGGGTGTTTTTGCACTTTCATTCCGGATTTTGTAACACTTATGTGCACATTTATTACATATATATGTGTTAGTTGTATTCTCAATCATGAAACATCTACGCAGGATGGGTGCAATATTGTCGTTGACACGCCTCCTTTCTTTAGGTTTTGGATGCTTGTTGCATAGTATGCATGTGTAGTACTTCATTTTAACTCACAATCTGCAATTGTAAGAAAAATGTTCTTGATAAAATATGAAGAATTTAAATATATAATAATCCTATCGATTTAACAAAACCACTTTTATTCTGAAAGTACTCCGACACAAAGAAATATTACTGTCATTGACATCATTAAAAGGAAGAATTACCAATGGATATTTTATTTTTATAGAACATGACAAATTAGATATATAAATGATTTCAACATGAAGAACAATTGCGAATCCCAAACAGGATAAAATCAGGTGTCCAGAAGGAGTTAAATATGACTGACTGTACAATCTTGGTATTGTGATAATTTTGGTACTGTTACTATAACTGAAAGATTGTTGCGTGTGTTATTAATTTACAGTGGAGTCCATTATTTTTCAGGGGTTGATGAGTTAAAGAACATTAAAAAATTCAAATTCTTTAAAATATGTAAAAATAATTAAAAAAAATTACTGTAGACACCGGGACTCGAACCCGGAACGCCTGGTCCATTTCTATGCATCATACCGCTGCGCCATTCGTACTTGAATGAACTTTAGTGTATAATATTTTACTATACGATATAGCTTGATTTTATCGCGAAAGCGATCGTCTCTGTTTTGGATGCAAGTTATCTGTTAGATTTTACTTTTACTCGTTGAATAACTAGTATATAGTGGTTGAAATATTATTAATTACCCTTTTCATGCAATTAGCTACAACCAAATTCTATCTGTATCAAGCTTTACTCATTTAACGACATTCCGAACTTCACAACTCCGAGTCGGACTCTGAATCTGATCCTTAAATTAGATCTAGATTTACACATTTTCCTGTAGATGTACACGCTCTTGGACTATTTCTAAATTAAATATGTAGATCCATATAGACACGGATTACTTTAAGCAGTAATTTACCTCTATGTTGTTTTTTCAGCTACTGAAAATGTATGCCGTAATAATCTCCTCCCTTGCAGACGATAATCTATTTTTCATTATCAACAAGGCGTGATCTACCGCTTTTGACAAATTCGAGTGAAATATAAACTAAATAATGTACTATAAACCATTTCTTTAATTTACATTCTAATTACCAATCTTTTATGCATTTTATTTTTAATGCATTTCTCATCTTAATCAAGCTCAGTACACTAGAGACGCGAAGTATAAACACCGGGGACACCATGCCCATAACTAACAAATATGCAGACAAATAGGCCTACAACTTACACGATATTATTGAACGTATTATCAATATACTGACTTTGAGCTCATTGAAAATTATAAACATACTTACTGTATATCGACGTTAAGTATGCTGCAATTCAGTGTACCCATTTCATGTAAACCTGTCCAGTTTCATAGCTGTCTCGTCGTCATAAAATGCCAATGCTATGGTGGAAATAATATTCACGATCAGAAGCCGATCTCTGCGTTGGATTATATCCAAAAACGATGTGAGCAAAAGTTTCGAGCAAAATTAAATTGATCAAAAACGGAAGATGAATTTATTCGTCATCATTTCTATATCATTTCATTTTGCTCGAGGCTTTTGCTCATATTAAAAATTACACTTTTATCTTAGAAATTGATAGAAAATTCCGGAAATTCCGTAACCGTGCTAGGTTTTGTAGGTTACAAATACGCAGAGGCGGGAAAAATCACGTAAAGTTTATAACTAAGGAGTACTTACATACTTACGCTAACAATATCTAATAATGAACACATAATTCTGACAATTCAAAATTTTAAAAATTTTTAGGCATATAAAGAGCCATAACGGACCTTCTTCTTTTCCAAATATTGATGAGGGAAAATCTGTAAACACAATATTGACTTTCAAAAATCTTGATATTGTTACAATGTAAGTAATATTACTTATTAATTATTGGACTAATTGTGGGAATCTACCATCAGTCCACAAACATCGCAAACTTACAGAACTGGAGTAGAGCATCTCATGCAGTTTGTAGCTATAAGTGGTTTTTGCACTTTAGATATGATTATAAGTCAACTGCCTGTTTTATCAGAGAATATTTTAATTTACCAGCGATATATAAAGCTAATAGCTTTATATATCGCTGAATTTACCTTGTCACTTACTGCTTTAAGACTTTGAAACTTAGATTACCTACTATCAAACTGTATTTATCAGGTATGCGGTTTTTTTTTATCTTGAAGCAGGTTTAGCTTATCCTCTCCAAGGTAACTATAGTTTAGACTGTATTTGAAGAGGAATTACATGCAAAAGAGCACCAGGAAATGACAAGTCAGCTAAAAAATTTCCTGTTACTTTTGAGGTACTGTATCGGTTATGCAATTTATTAAATAAAGGTTGTTTTTTTTCAACCTTTACTGACTTAATGTTATCCTATGTATGCCAGTTAGCATATTTTGATTTCCTTCCCTGTGGAGAAATCAGATACATGTCAATATGGATACTTTTATTAGTATTAGTGACATAACATTTGCTGATGACAAGTCATTCTATAATGTCTTGTTAAAGCGATATAAGCTGTCACAATGTTTATTTTTGTCCCCTGACATATAGTCGAGAATATGATCAAATGTCTGTTCAAATACATCACTTTCGAAGTTATTTGTTTAATTAGAATTTTTAAAAGTTTTCCTGTACCTTAAAATAAATCCAGCTGTATTTCCGTATGCAATAAATAACCTTTCAGATAAACTCTTTTGCCATATCAAATGTACTTCATAATTCAGTCTGGGGATCTCAGTATTTTACCCATTCTGACTATGTTGAAGTTGGCCACCAAATTTTTATGTGTTTTATATTTATTTTTAGAATACAGGACATGATTTTTAATGGAAAATGCATGTATTATGTAAAATATATGCTTTTCAATGCTATTTTAAATATCTGAAGAAAATTGGATGAATATAATTATGAATAAATATATCAGGTCACTAAAAGAAATTTTTCTGATCTTTATTGTTACCCTGACTGCTGACGTTGATAAAATCAAAACAATATAACTTTGAAAAGTATGCGTACGTCAGGTTTTACAATCATGCCACCATGTCCGGTGGAGTTGGGCAGTCCATGATCTTATGTGTCAAGAATGATAAAGTCGAGAATACGATGGGACGAGTTAAAAATAGATCACCCGTTATACCAAGCATGTAGACAATATGAGAAACGAATATTTTGAAACGACGAAAAAGACGAACTCTGCCTGATTTAGGTATGAAATGATGAGGTACGAAAATAAAAGCAAAGGGTAATAAGAATAGAATATATATTAACTGCAAATATAACGTGTTTATTGGTTACTCGGTAATCTTCGTAAAAAAGTACTGTAAGTTAATTTGCATTGCTCAAAGTATGGTGGACAAAAAATGCATTTGTTATTCTAACCACCAGACAGTCTCTTTGGAATATATATGAGATGGAATATCACATAAAATGGGCATGTAAAATTTTTCACCTACGACAGCTCATATCACTTTAAAAGGGTTGTAAACAGATCACTTTCATGAAGGTGTATCTATATGTATTTTTAGCAATATCAAACAACGACAGCTCATATCACTTTAAAAGGGTTGTAAACTGATCACTTTCATGAAGGTGTATCTATATGTATTTTTAGCAATATCAAACAATGTCCAGTGTCAGTTATGAAGAAATTTTAAAAATTTTAAGACGTTCACACGGTGCATTCAATGGTTCTCCATTTTTTGTATATAGCAATAACTCTGTTTTGCAAAAGAGATCCATTCGTTTCTTTTTTTACACATTTTTGTTTACACTATTAGGTTTAGACGATTTGTAGACATTTATTCAGGAGAAGTGCTGCTACATCTGCTGCTGTGGCTGGTGTTGAAGACCATCTTATTCAGACCTTAGGTAGATGGTCCTCTTCTTGTTATACTAGATACATGTATATTAGGACTAGTTCAGAAGCAATTAGACATGCCCAACAACATATGTGTTTGTCAATAAATTCAATAATCCTTATACAATGTACATGTTAACTTGCTCTAGTAGGGTATAGAAATATCTTGTTGGTCAAAAGCTTAGTCCCTGATTTTTTTATTAAGTAGCTGTTTTTCTTCATTAGTCGAAATTTCATTTTGTACATATGCAAATTTTACCTCCTGAATTTACATTGATCTGTGAGTTTGTCATCTGTTTCATTTTTTATATTTTATTTATCTTCTTGGGGCTCTTTTGATCTATCTTATTACACTACCTAGAAAGCTGGTAGTATGAAATCAGCTAATTCATTCAATATGGACTTTAAAAATTCAAATTAATGAATTTTAATCCCAATTCAGATAAAATTCGGATATTTTATAGACATACATTGTTACATGTATGTCAAAGTATCGTAACTTACAGGACTCACCAGGACCCTAAACTTGATTCTGTTTATGTTATCAACAGCTCTTTATAGATTACTACTCCAGATATCCATAGTATGTTGTCTACCCCCCACCCCCCCAACACACACACACACACCACCAACCCACTCACCACAGGTCTGGGCACTTTATATATATTCTATTTATTGGTTCATGAGTAACCCCGGAAAGGCCAGTTTTTTTTTTAGGTTTTTATTTGTAAATAGTTTGAAATGTAGACATGTTATATATGTGTTCATTGAATAGTATTCATATATTTAAATAGATATGTTTTTGGTATCTTATTCACCTGTTGTGTTGTGGATAAAAGAGTATATAAACTATTGTGTGAAAAATAATTTTATTTCATACATGTGGACATGTATTAATGAAAATGTCATGAATATGTATGTATGTTATTAACTTCTACATGTTCTATATAGATATTTTAAAAACTTCTAATTTTAAAAAGAATATCTACATGATCTGCTGATCATCAATAATTTTTAATATAAATCACATAGAAATAAAGGATTGTCAGTAAGGTATTGCTGATATACAGTACAGTGCCAAAAGTGAAGATAATTTTTTTTCCTCTAGTATATATTTCATATACATGTAGTTCTGCAAATTTTCAAAACATTCATGTTAAGTCATTTCTAAATTAATTTTGGTAAAACTTATACGATAGAACATATTCAACAGTTTCATTGTGTATCAGCTCATAATGTTAAAATTTCCTGTTTTCAAGATTCAGAAATTTTATAAGAAAATTAAATTCTAATATGTCATACTTCCTTATTGACATATACTGATAAGAGATAATTACTTTTTTGTATCCTGCAAAACTCATTTGTACTCTTAAACAAAACAATTGAAATTTACATAGAAAACACACAGAAACTTCAAAACATGAATACTTTATAATGAAAATTTTATTAAGATTGAACTGGAAATGACTGCGTAATAGTGTTTTGAAAAAATATGGATTTATTTGAGATATATAGAGAAAAATAAAAATTATCTTCACTTTTGGCACACATCTGTACATGTACATGTATACTGCTAATAGCATTGCACAATGTATCTGTGATGACATGGTCCATTAAATACCACTGATTATATGTAAATTTACAGACCATGAATTGGGCAATACATTAGACAACTATTTAAGGCCACATATTGTTTTGACTTGTTCCCCCTTTAACATTTAAATAGTGAAAGTGACTTATTTTGGTCATCAGAATGATACTTCCTTTCATGATCTGACATTCGAGATGTGTAATATCGAAGATTTTTTTTTTAAACTGTAACAATCTTTAGATTTCTTGTTTAAACTGTAACAATTTAAGAGCCCTTGGTCATGATGAGGAGCACAGTTACAAGATTTCGGGATCATTTACTAAACAGGGTTGAACAGATCAGGAATGTTTATCTTGAAACAGAGGAATCGTGAGTTCTATATATACCTGTACATATTTGAACATTTCTGACTTAAATTTTGTATCTCAAATTGTGGAAAGTCAAGTTTATATGACAAAATGTTTGCACATGTGCATACACATATTTACATGTTAGAAAATATGTGTTCACCTGTAAATTGCACTTACGGTAAATTAATCCAGATCTTTGATTTTGTTTCATTCACATCCATGAGTACAACAGAATTAGCTGGTTTTTGGAGTAAGGAAATAATTCCATACTTTATTTTGTATCTGAAGAATAGAATAATAGGGACATGATTTCTTTTTGGTTTATTTATCTTTTTATTTATTTTTTTTTGTTTGGTTATCTGAAAGAGTCTTGACCATTATGACATATATACAGTTATTTAGTCATTCCCTAAAAGTCAGAAAATTGCTATTTGTATAAATGTACCTCTAAAAGTAAGAAAATTGCTATTTGTATGAATGTACCTCTAAAAGTCAGAAAATTGCTACATGTATTTGTATGAATGTAACTGTAAAAGTCAGAAAATTGCTATTTGTATAAATGTACCTCTAAAAGTCAGAAAATTGCTATTTGTATGAATGTACCTGTAAAAGTCAGAAAATTGCTATTTGTATAAATGTACCTATAAAAGTCAGAAAATTGCTATTTGTATAAATGTACCTATAAAAGTCAGAAAATTGCTATTTGTATGAATGAACCCCAACTTCATCATGCTCATGTATATGTATTCATTAAAGTTTTCCTAGATAATAGATATATTCATGTGTGTGATGTAAACAAATTCTGTTTAACATTTTAAATGAATCAGTTTTAAAAACAGTATTAAATACAATGTACATGTACGATCAAAGGTATCAGTACATTTATATATGTTTTATGAATATCGGTATATTTCACAATTTTAGAAATTTAGGCTAGCTATCTGCATGAAAATAATTTGGCTTCAATACATTAGTAGCAACTGTTACATGTATTATTGATTTTCTGCTTTATTTAGAAAGTATAGTTGTAATATTTTGGGTGAATTAGCAGGGTCTTCTAAAAAGACACCTTTATCATTTAACAGTGTTGTACACCATGTTGACTTGTGTACATTGAGTGTTTATTGCTACAATTTTAATCTTTATGACAAGTTTACATAAAATTGTACCCATAGATTTACAAATGTAGGAAAGGTTGAGACAGGTAATTTAGATAGTTAAATATAACCACAAGGTACAAGAACATTGGTTGGTGTGTGGATAGTTTGGGTTCATTTTGGTCATCAACATAAGCAAGTACTATACACAGTTTATACATTGTTATGTATAAATACATCCTGGAGTCATTACAGTATATATGTATATAAATACCTTTCCCAAGTAAAACTTGATGTACCTGTATTTACCTGTGTACAGATCATGGCAGATGTTTATGTCAGTCATGTACAATTAATTACATGTTTACTTGTAGATTTACCTGTAGATAATATAAACACCGTTCTCGAAACAACAACAGTCAAAATTATTTTATGGATATCAAAATAAAAAATTTTCTATACTCCTATGTAAATGCTTTTAAAACGTGTAGCATCTCCTTGTAACATCATTTATGATAAAATCTTATAAGATACCTTTTACATTGTTTTAATTGCTTTAGATATTTGATGAAATATATGTGTTATGCCTTGTTCATTGCACATGCTGCAATGGAAAGCGATCTTTTGTGGTCCTTTAAAGAAATTAATGGATTTTTTTAACTGGAGTCTCATCATGGCTTTTATACATTGTATTTCTATCATGTCTATCTTGCTATATATTTACATGAAGATTAATCAAGCACATCTTATGATTGGCTGTTTAGTTCTTTATCAATACACAATATTACATACAATTACATCACAGCAGGTTGAAAGTGATTAGGTGTTGAACCAATTGATTTTAGATATATATGTATGTCCAGAGGGTAAGTCTTACCTGTCAGGTGAAGATTTATCATTTATACCTGACTGAGGTGTGTAGTCTTCCTTTAGTTCCTCTTTCTAGCAGATTGTCTTTTGATTTTTCAATATATTCATTTCATATTGGAGTTCGAGTGAAATCTACTTGTAAACAAATCTTATTGTGTTTGTGACCATCCAACTCACCATTCACCAAAGCAGAATGGAGTATAAAGAAAGTTCAGTTTGTGTTAAAAATGATCCAAATGAAAATTCATATGCTGCTGCAAAAAAGGGAATTTAATTCTTTTCCAAAATGAATTCCAGTGGCATCGCTTTGATCTGAAGATCCAGACCACCGGTTATCAGAAATGGAGAATGATGAATTTTCCGAATTTTCTGACTATATCCTTATGTCGGACGTGTCACGAAACTCCATCGTAGAGGAGGAAACCTCGTTATTCAATATGTTAATGACATTTTTCTGGCAGGCAATATGCTCTTGCAGGTAAAAGTACTTGTATATTAATATCAATATCACATTGCTAAAAATAACACATAAAATTCGGGAATTATATTCCTATAAAGCCATCCAGATTTATTACAAACATTTTTTTTTATTCTATTTCATTTTCAATAATTTATTTATATAATAATATATTCTTTTTTAAAAAAAATTTAAATAATTTTTTTCCATTAAATTGAACCCACATTATGTATAATTTTAGATTGGGGTGGACTGTAACTGAAAATGGGAAGTGCATATATTGATCATATATGTACATGTATGAAGGGCAGATATTGATAATGTTTAAGGTAGATATTGAAATGTACATGTATTGGGCTTGTATTAATTATGGGTTTGGTAGATATTGATAATGTACAGGGAGATATTGATCATGGGAAGGTTAGATATTGATCATGTACAGGTAGATATTGATCTTGGAAAGGGTAAATATTGACCATGGGAAGGTAGATATTGATCAGGGAAAGGGTAAATATTGATCCTGGAAAGGTTAGATACAAATAATGTACAGATCAGATATTGAATATATACAGGGCAGATATTGATCATGGGAAGGGCAGATATTGAGTACCTGTATGTACAGGGCAGATATTGAGTACTTGTATGAACAGGGCAGATATTAAAAAATAGAAGGGGCAGATATTGATCACGGGAAGGACAGATATTGAGTACTTGTATGTACAGGGCAGATATTGATCTTGGGAAGGATACATGTAGATATTGAGTATGTACGGGGCAGATACATGTATTGATCATGGGAAGGGCAGATATTGAGTATCCATATGTACAGGGCAAATATTGAGTACCTGTATGTACAAGTCAAATATTGAGTAGCTGTATGTACACGGCAGATATTGATAATAGGAAGGGCAGATATTGAGTATGTACAGGACAGATTTTGATCATAGGAAAGATAGATATTGATAATAGGAAGGGCAGATATTGAGTATGTACAGGACAGATTTTGATCATAGGAAAGATAGATATTGATAATAGGAAGGGCAGATATTGAGTATGTACAGAGCAGGTTTTGATCATGTGAAGGGTAGATATTGATATGGGAAGGGCAGATATTGAGTATGTACAGGGCAGGTATTGATACTGTATAGGGAAGATATCGGCCATGATAATAGCAGATACTGATAATGTACAAGGCAGATATTGCAGTTTCAGGTATTTAACATTGGGGAAGATAGGTACTAACCAAAGCAGAGGTACCGTATTTGATCCATTAAGTGCCCATGTCCCTATAAGTGCCCCCCCCCCCTTCATTTAGTTTTGATTTCCTCCTCATTTTTTTTATTTACATAAGATCCAGAATCTTTTCTTGTCAGAGTGGACCTGAAAAACTCTAAGTTCAGTAAGTAACATTATCTGTGAGCCCCCAGCAACAGTAGAAAGTCGATAGATATCCTCGGTAATAACTACAAGAACTTTACCATTGTGCCTGACAAACAAATTAATTGTTGTACATCAAGCCCAATAAGCACCCCCTCCCCCCTTTTTTGTAGTCCTTTGGGTGCTTAATGGGTTAAATACGGTATGTATGATTCATAGTGGAGGAAATAGGTAGGAAGACATGAGGACCACAGATTAAAACATTTATCTATGCCTTGCATGTAGATGTACAATTCACAAGATATCTCTCCGATTGAAGCAGATGTTTCTGTCTATAGATTTAAATGCAGGGCCACTGGAAGATGATGATGTTGTCTGTACCTGATAAAAATCAGTTTGTTTGTCTATATTTTGATATACTTTTAAAACTATATATCTTAAATTTTAACCTTCATCCTTAAATGAAAGGGCAAATTTAAAATGAAATTCAGGCAAATTTTTCACATTAAATAATAAATGCTTAGAGAAAAACAATATTATACATAACTGTATATTTTTCACTAATTGTATTTGATGTGAAAAATCTTTGAGAGCGAATTTTTAGAATGTGCAGAGTGTACAGTAAAAAGAAGGGGGCCTTCTGTATTGATGGCCGGGTGGGTAGAGGGGGGCCTTCTGTATTGATGGCCGAGTGGTTAGAGGGGGGCCTTCTGTATTGATGGCCGAGTGGTTAGAGGGGGGCCTTCTGTATTGATGGCCGAGTGGTTAGAGGGGGGCCTTCTGTATTGATGGTCGAGTGGTTAGAGGGGGGCCTTCTGTAGATGCAGTGGTTCAGGGGGGCTTCTGTAAATGGCCGATGAGAGGGGGGGGCCTTCATCTTGATGGCCGAGTGGTTAGAGCATTTCACTGTAAACCATAAAGTCCCTCATCTCTAGTTAGCACAGGGTCTAACCTCACTGGAACCTAAGCTGATTTGTTGAGAAAATTGTCCAGTCTACCTGGAGAAGGCCAGTGGGCTAATCTGGAGTACATTATTGTACATGTAACTATGGGTTATCTCCTCTGCCATTAAAAACTGGCTGCCACCATGTTTCTGAAAATTGTTAAGCATGATGCAAAATACCAACAAAATAAACAAACAAACAAATAGTAAAAAGAAAACTGAAACATGATATTAACATTAAAATCTTACTGAACCTACAGAATCTATAAACAATTGTAAATACTGCCATTTGCAATTTTGTGTACATTTATTATTTTATTGGGCAGATTGATATTGTAAATACCAATCTATGAGTTGATGTTCATCCCTCTATTTCATGTAGTTCGTCAGCATCTACAGTTTGGTTAAGCTCTTGAATTTACATACCTGTATGTACCTCTGTTGTAAGAAAGTCATTTTGAAGTGACCATGACCTTCATTTTTTTAACCTTGACCATCACTTTTGACCTTGAAATTCAAACTCCACGTGTATTCTGCTTTGCAATTTGATCACATTGCCTTTGTTTAGTTATATAAGCATGACGTGTCAAGACTTACCCTTACACACTGGACTAAAATGATGGTGGAGTGGTCTGACTGGATGATGGTCAATCATTATAGTCTGGCAAAGTGCTTCATTTCTCAAGAGTCTCTGTATATTGCATTGTTTTGGATGATAAGAAGGGTGGTACCAAGTTACATGCAAGGTGTATGCCAAGATCATCACAGATGGTACATTGCTATCTGATGTGTTTTTATGGATTCTTTGTTGTTGACTGTTTTACCCTGTCATCCCTAAGTTTTAAAATGATATTCTCTTTTCTATTGTTTATTATGGTCTGTAGGGGTGAAAGGGTTAAAGTCAAGGTCAATACGTGTGCCAAGCTCATCACAGGTGATATTAAATATGATTTTATGGATTCTTTGCTTTTGACTGTTAAAATTGAAAGTTGAGTACCAAGCTCATCACAGATGATGTTATCATATGTGGTTTTATGGATTCTTTGCTGTTGATTGTTTAGATTCTGTGCCAAGCTAATCACAGATGTATCAAATGTGTTTTGCCTCTTTAGACCTGTCAATTTCCAAAGAAACGGCATTATGGACCGAGGTCTAACAAATCAAAAACGTGCATACCATTTAATTGGCATGGCATAAAAGCTGTTAATGGGTATTCATTGGTCAATAAATGTTAAGTAGACATAAGGTTAAAGGTAATATCAAATGAGTTTTGATGGAATTTTTAGACACAAGATTTAGATTTGTAGCCAAATTTCAATCTTTTCTGCTTTAAAGAAAGTTGCGGCCTCTGTGATCGAGAGGTTAAGCATCGATCACACTGTAAACGATGATGTCTCCAACCTTTAATTGGCATGGCTTTGAGCCCTCAGCTGGCTGTCTACCCATGGGTGCATTGTAACTGAGTCCTCTTCTTCACCATTAAAAACTGGCTCAGGCTGCTGCCATATAACTGAAAGGTTGTTGAGTGTAAACAGACCTGTTTTCAGTCAAGTAACACAGAATAAAGAGAATTTATATTTAGTATCATTATTTTCACTAATCAATTATTTCTTATCAACACTTACCTGTAAGTATACCGATTTTGGCGGTAACCTTTTTCATACTTAAGGCTCACCTTGCCATTAGCTAATGTTACCATTGACTAATTTTTTTCAAGATTGGCAAAAAAAAAAAAAAAAAAAAATTCTGGCGCCTCCATATCATTGTTTAATTTTTTGTCTAATATTTTGAGGTCATGTTTATTGCTTATTTCTTGTGTGGACCTACAGAGGTCATTATCGGACGTGTGCCGACGGTATTCAAAAGAGAAAAACAGGTAATATACACAATTACCTGATGTAGTTATGTCTACATTTGACAATGCATACAGTTTGTTCTACTTTTTCTACTTGTACTGGATGTACAATAAATCAAATATATGTACATGTCCTATATACTCAAAGCATAACAATTGATCATTACATTCCTATGTGGTAATTCATATACAAAATATTAGCTGGTTTGAGTTAATCAATTGCAATTATGAAAAAGCGATGTTTTATTTCCACATAATGGGTTTCAAAGACAAGTAATTTTCACAATTGAATACATATGGTAGGAAACACATGAATTTTCATGCTTTATCAAATCTCCTTTTTTTTGTGTATCTCTTTTTTGTTTTATTGTAATATGAAAAAGTACATGTAAGTAAACACCCTCAAAAGGAAAAAATAAATTTTTCAAAGAAAAAAACCAAAAAAAAAACAAAAAACAAAAACAAATTGTCCCTTTAAGGGATTGCTTGATTGGTCACAACAGAAATGTCCTGAAAATTTTCCCACTCAAGTATACATATAAATGTGGCTTGAGATTTGGATATATAATGTATGGCATAATTATATAGTTTGTACTTGCCATCTATTAAAACTTGCATTAGTTTTCACCAGAAAATTAAAAGAAATGTGATATATATTATCATCATATTTTGCATCACTGATTCATTGACAATGGGTCCCGTATCTTTCAATTAGCAGTAAAAAATAATCTTGGTCAGAAAAATAACATTTTTTGGCTTTCAATAGAGTCCAGGGTTGAGCCCTGTATGATACTGTATAAAGCTCACATTTATGTTTTTAATCTTGTCTGCGTTTTGGAAATATACATCATCATGAGCATGGAGTGTTGAGTCTGGCTGTTTGATGAACACCTATAAATTTTCTAAGTGAAACTCAAAGTTGTAGTTGTATTCCTTTTTATCATCCCACTCAAGAATCTTTCACTCATATGGACACGTCACCAGATGCCAGAGAAGGGCTTCAGATTTTGGCCTATGCTCGGCACTTATGCCAATTGAGCAGTGAGGGTTCTTTAACGTGCTGACACCTACTGTGACACAGGACCTCAGTTTTACTGTCTTATCCGAAGGACAGGAAAAGCCAGCGGCCTCCACTGAGGCACAAACTCATGACCCTTGGGTTGGGAATGGAGCAGTGGTCTCTACTGTGGAGCCATGACTGCTCTCTAGTGAAACTCCAAGATTAGGGACTTTGATTACTGACCATATATATACTAACAAACATTGATAATTTAAATCTTGCTTTTACATGTGTGCCTGTTTTATTTATAGAATATCATGACTTCTTCTTCTTATTGTTCTCTTTTTAGTCTTTTTCTAGTAAGTTTTTACCCTATCTATTGTTTGGTTTTTTTTCCAATCTATTTGTTACATGTTCTTCCTAATTCATACATTTAATTATCTGGCCAGAAGTAATAAAGCTGAAATCTGTCCAATCTAAAATACACATCTATTGATCATGTAGATATTAACTGTTCAGAATAAACAAAAACAAGATGTTCAAATTTCACCAGTAATTTCCTGTTTTAATTTTCTTCTTTTGTAATTTGTGAACAAAAGTATGATGGAGGTTGTGGTTCAGCATTTGATTTTGATAGATTACGATTGGCTGTATTATATAACAGGAAGTCACTTTGTCTCGGTCTGCTGGTTTAGATATGTAACTATTTGATTGACATGGTCATTTGTTTACATTTGTTTTCAATCAATGTTACATAGAAGCTTGATGGGGAGAATTAGAAAGTTTTGGTGCAGATTATTTTTTCCTCAAGGATACATGACTGATTGAAGCATGTAAAGTTACACATGGAATAGGTTGGATATTATATACATGTAAACAATCTATCAAATAGTCTCCCAATTAATACACTACACATGCAGTCAGTTTTTAGCCCACCTGAACCAAATTTAAAGGTTCAAGTGAATTTTTCTTATCACCTTTTTTCCATCATCTATCCATCTCTGTCTGTTAACTTTTCACATTTTCTATTGTCTGATTCACATAAAATGGAGGGGTGGAGTAACCTTTTGATTATCATACAGATGATTCTGCTCACTTCTCGGTTATGACAAGCTGCACAGGAAAAACATTTTATTCCTCACTGGATAGTCTCATATGTACTGGCAGGTGACAGATAAGAACGATTACTCTAGTCAGTGCAATTTCAATATTATGCTTTATTACCTAAAAGTTAAACTCGTCCAGGTCACGAAAGGGTTTACAAGACTCCACCCGCCAGGTTATTTAGATTTTACTATACGTCTTCTCCAAAACAGCGGAAAGGATTTTAATGAAACTGGACAGGAAGCAAGTACTCAAGGTCCTCTACCAAGTTTGTGTTTTTCAGTCCGGCCAGGGTGAGGCAAAATAGGTCCCAGAATTTACAACTTTTTAAAAATCTTCTTCTCCAGAACCACTTCATAAATTGAAAAACAAAATGCATCTTATTGATCTACATGAATGTATGACTAGAGGTAGTACTGTTTTTCATAGAAATAGGAATATAAGTCATTGACATCTATTTTTCTAATTAACAAGGTGCTCTTTTAAGTTAGGGTCTGGACTTATTATATATTTATCAAGAAAAGTTGAAGAGACTAAATATTTATCATCTTAAACATGAGATGGTATTCATTCAATGTTCCACTGTATTTGTAAGATAGTACTGATGCCAGTGCGGTGAGGGTTATTTTACCTGCCATACCTGCTATGACCTTGGACTCATCCAAAAGATCCAATAGACTTTCATGTCTGTATGCAAAGAACTTGGCAAAATAACAGTCACTACAATTTTTAAAGTCTTTGCTTTGACCTGGTACTGGGAATCAAACCTGAGACATTCCGCTTTGGAGTCGAACACTGTACATCAAAGCCACCACAAGTGGTCACAACATACTCATGTCCGTTGTACTGGTAAACTTGGGTAAAAGGTTCTAAATATCCTTCATCTTTTACATTTGTACAAGTTTTAAGCTAATTATGTCATTTAGTTGTTGTTTTTCATCCTTCCACTAATATGGAAATGTTGTCAGCTCTAAGTGAAGTGCCACAGATTTTGACCTGTGCTATTGACTGACACCAATTCAGTGAAGCTTCTTTTACAAGTGTGACACAGGATCTCAGTTTTAAGTTTCATTTGACAGATGTATGACTTTCACTTTGTATGTCGAGAGCTTGGATCTTTTTTAAATTCTTTGGTATGATTGGCTAACAGAAATAACCCAGAGACCTTCATCTTGTTAGAAGAACATCAAAATCATTTATTGAGTTATCTTTCATGACAAAATTATGTCAGTACTGCCAAAAAAATTGAACATGTGCATGTATGTTACATTTGTATGTATAAAACAGGAGAAATGAAATTAGCATGTACTTCCATGAAATTAATAATTAAGTACTGATCTAATAATGTGCATAACTTCCTTAATCATTGTATTTCAGCAAAAGTATATATCAAACAGCTTGCATCTATATGTACCGACATGTAAAGGTTTTAAAAAAAATACAGGGAAATAAAAAAAAAATTGTTTGTTTTTACTCATCTGGGCCAGCATATGGTATTATACATGTAGTTAGTCTGAGGCGTCTCTCACATATATGAACATTGAAAAACACATACCGTATGCAATCCATTAAGCGCTCAGGGTGCTACAAAAATCAGTAAAAAGGGCTTGGCTCTTAATGGGACCAAATAAATTGTCAGATTGACGTAAAACAGTTAATTTTTTTATATGGCAGGGTGATAAAGTTGTTGTAGATATCACTGAGGACACATATCAACATAATTCTGTTGGGGATACAGATAAACTGTTTCTCACAGTTTTTCAGGTCCACATCTAATTGTCAACCAGCTAGAAAAGATTTGCAATTGTATGTAAAAAAGGGGAAGGGGTGCTTATAGGGACATTGTTGCTTAATGGTTTGAATACAGTACTCATAAAGTATGCAAATACATGTCATATGTGTTTGTGTGAATATCTCCTGTCCCCTTTTAGATCCCCAAAGTGATAATTTTTTGTGTCTTTATAAATTTTAAAATCTCATTGAAATTTTCAGGAAAAAGAAGAAAAGTGCAAATTTCGAAGTAAGTAAAATATCGGGCCCAAAGTTAGCTGAGCAGTACCGAGTTATAGCTGATTATCAGAAAGAAGACAAGTGGGACCTGAATTTAAAGGCGGGAACAGAAGTTGAAGTGGTGGAGAAAAGCGAAAGTGGTAAAACCGTCTTCTCATGTTTACCTATCTAAACCTTTACTTCCGTTTGAAAAAATGAAATATAAGATGTAGTGGTAAAAATGACAATAAGAAATATCTTATGGTAACAATTTGTTTGAAGTGCTGTAAAGATTTTAATTGTTTGAATCTTATTTTCATTCTTTCTACATTATATTTTGTCAAAATTTGAGATTTTTCAGTATTCGGCTTTTGTCATATTCATCATCCCTGCGGATAATAAATGTACATGTGGTATGGAAACCATCATAGAAATGAGTCAAATATCTTGCGGCTATTAATCAGTCGTAAACATTGTAAATTTACAGTCGGTTATTATAAACATGTTACAGCATTCTTGACTTATTGCGGCATCTAGAACATAGTAGAGCAATCAACTCACGAGCAAAAGGTTCTCTGTTTGATTCACTGCGTTTATCACAGGGATTTTCCACAGAGCTCCTTTGGAAATGGGGCCTGGGCAATTTGAATTGAGAATTTTAGCAACATTTTATTGAAATTGGGAAATCTGAAAATACACAAATACAAGAATCTTTTCAAATTCATTGTCAAATGACAAAATAGTTCAATTGGGAAATTTTGACTGCAAATTAGAAAAAATGCATTTTTTTTTTTGCATATGGAAAGGAGCCTTATTTCGGCTCCATACGATAGGATGGAAAATTCCTGTGACATGTTTATGAATTTGTTATAAACATGGAAAATTTACAGTCGGCAATTAGAGACATACTACAGCATTCTTGACCAATAATTGTGGTCTAGAACATACAGTAGAGCCTTCAACTCGCAAGCAGAAGGTTCTTTGTAGGATTTATGATATTGGATCATAAAATGTCTGTGCTTATGAATCTGTGGTAAGCATCGAAAATTTACAGTCAGCAATTAGAGACATACTACAGCATTCTTGACCGAATAACGGTGCTCTAGTACAAGAGCATCAGACTTACAGGTAGAAGGTTCTCAGCTCGATTCATGGTACCCAAGACTTACAAAAGTGATTTTGAATGTTCCGTTGCGAAGCGTTCAGCATACAATGTAGTAAGTGAAAGTCACAGGTCTTTTGAATGAAACTTAACACGAAGATCTAATGCCACAGTGGCATGGCACATAAAAAAAATTCACTGCATTCTTATCAGCAGTCCATAGCACTGTTCAAAATTTTGACATTTCACCTTAAAGCTGGGGACATCTCCATATCACATGTCTGAATTTAAAATTCTCGACGGTTTGTCAAATACGAACAAACAAGAAAACAGCATTCTTGCTTTGTAGATAGATCCTTTTACGATGCTAACCTCACCTGTGCACATACACTTCCGAGTGGTATCAAGACATTTCGTGCTCAAAATATTTCATACACAAGACAAATAGTACCCAATGAAAGACTTGCTGATTCCTCTGTATAATTTGAATTCCATTGGGTATGAATTGTGTTGGGTACAGAACTTCTTGTTACCACTCAGAGGTGGTAAGTGCACAGGTGAGATTAGTAGAAACACAATTATCGTGAAAGGGTCTATTATCTTATTACATAGTATTATGTCATTACACAAAAGAGGGCATTGAATAATATTTTTCTCTTTCAATAATTTGGATATTGTTTTTAATTATATTTTAGATACAAGTAGTGATAACAATTACTATGAGAATATTGACTGTGAAAGTTTTGTATATGGTAAACAATCTAATAATTCTAATAATGTTAAAAAGAATCAAAGGAACAAACAGAAACAGAATTTTCAATTTGGTGATGGATTTTCTTCTACAGTCACACAAGTTACCATCATAATTGCAATTTTCGGGGGATGTATCCAAATATTGGTATAATTGCACATTTCAAGGGATGTATCCAAATATTGGTATAATTGCACATTTCAGGGGGATGTGTCCTAATTTTAATATTGTAACGTGCATCAGGGGTAAGCCGAGTGCATTAAAACACACAGTCACCTGTCGAGGTGCTGACCACGCTGGTCAATATTGCTTAAATCCAGTACATGAATATAAAAACTGTCAAGCCACAAAATCTAGCTATTGGACTAAACAATTAAATTGCTTATATCCATGATTATTACAGTATTCTTGGGTTATTCATTAGTCTTCCTTTAAAATTTTATTGTAATTTTCATTCTTTGAATGTTAGTCATATTGCAGTGGTTTAATTCTAGAGGGTTTGACTTGCAAGCCAAAGGTTCTGGGTTGGAATCCCAGTACTGGGCCATACCCAAGACTTAACACATCAACCCCTGAAAAACAATGACTTAGACCAGTCCAAATGTCTTTAGGGTGAATGAGTTCAATAAAGGTAGTGGCTATTCCTTCGACAAGCGCTCAGGATTCAAAGTGAATGTTAACAGTCTTTCGAATGAGATGTTAAACTGAGGTCCCCAGTTCAAAATTTGTGGCACTTCAAATTTTCTTGGACATTTATCATTGCTCAGAACTATAGAAACCTAGAGAATCTGGATAAATATATTATGATGGTAACTATGAAAACTGTACCAGTGTCGTTCTGCGCTGGATTTCAGGTTGGTGGTTTGTCAGTGTGGAAGACCAGCAGGGCTGGGTACCTAGTACATATCTAAAAAGAAAGGATGGGTCATCAGAAATCTTTTCACAAAGAGCCAAGCCTGGGGAAGGTGCAAGTTTTTTCTTATTTTAGTATAGTCTTTTAAATGATTCTTACCCTGTAGTTTATACCTGTCACTGTCCTGTCCAACACTTCACATATTTTGATGAATTTATATCTACGTGGCATGATACACACTTTATACCTGGAAGTTTTCACTCCTGTTAAATTTTTGCCCTAAGATGAATTTAAAATGAAAACGGAAATGTTGAGTGAAATAATTGAAGCCATTCATATGATGATTAAAGGCTAATTTAAGATGGAGTGAATATGTATTCTGTCGGAAAAGGGCGAAAATAACCCGCGGCAAAAATTTCCAGGTATTTGGTACATAAATGCAAATTGATGATGGTTGATATATTAATATTATTGTTTCATAAAAAAGAAACACAACTTTTTTTTCTAAATGCAATGAGAATTTTCTCAAAACTTTGCATTATTGAGACTTTAAAACTTATTCATGTTAAAATTTAAGTGTGTGTGTGTGTGAACAATTGTATTATCAATTAATATCTTTATACTTCAGAAATGTAAATAAAAGGAACAAAAATGTTAGTTACCTTGAATGATTACTATAGTAAATAGTAGCAGGGTGTGGAACCACAACAATCATGGCATCATTCATACAATGATGTCATTATAACCTACAATATAGCTGTTGTTTGTTATATCAACATGCGAAGCGATTTTGATATATGAAGTGTTGGATCAGACATGTGACCTGAATGTACATGTAGTATTATAACCAATTAACATGATATGCATGATTTTTTATTAGCTAATGTATAATATTCATTTAACTGTCTGTGTCACCTGGAAACACAGTGATACTTACCTGTTTCTGTATAAAACACATTGTAATATCAGTTGAAGATACACTATACCCAAGTGTATTTACAACATTTATAAGACTGTATATCGCATAAAAACACAGCGATACTTACCTGTTCCTGTATAGTATATGACACATTGTAATATAAGTCGGAAACACATCTACATCTTAGACTTAAATTTACATGCATGATATCACATAGAAACACAGACCTGTTCCTGTATAGTGTACATGTAATACAGCGATACATGTACAACACTGCATACATGTGTCACACAGCGATACATGTACAACACTGCATATCACATAGAAACACAGTGACACATGTACAACACTGCATATCACATAGAAACACAGACCTGTTCCTGTATAGTGTACATGTAATACAGCGATACATTTACAACACTGCTTACACATGTCACACAGCGATACATGTACAACACTGCATATCACATAGAAACACAGTGACACATGTACAACACTGCATATCACATAGAAACACAGACCTGTTCCTGTATAGTGTACATGTAATACAGCGATACATGTACAACACTGCATACATGTGTCACACAGCGATACATGTACAACACTGCATATCACATAGAAACACAGTGACACATGTACAACACTGCATATCACATAGAAACACAGACCTGTTCCTGTATAGTGTACATGTAATACAGCGATACATTTACAACACTGCTTACACATGTCACACAGCGATACATGTACAACACTGCATATCACATAGAAACACAGTGACACATGTACAACACTGCATATCACATAGAAACACAGTGATACTTGTAAAACACTGCATATCACATAGAAACACAGTGATACTTGTAAAACACTGCATATCACATAGAAACACAGTGATACTTGTACAACACTGCATATCACATAGAAATATAGTGATACATGTACAACACTGCATATCACATAGAAACACAGTGATACTTGTAAAACACTGCATATCATATAAAAATACAGTGATACATGTACAACACTGCATATCACATAGAAACACAGTGATACTTGTACAACACTGCATATCACACAGCAATACATGTACAACACTGCATACACATGTCACAGCAATACATGTACAACACTTCATATCACATACAATCACAGTGATATATGTACAGCACTGCATATCACATAGAAACACAGTGATACATGTACAGCACTGCTTCTCACATAGAAATGCATTGTTACTTGTACAACACTGCATATCACACAGTGATACATTTACAATACTGCATATCACATAAAATCTTAGTTTGTCTTTGTAAGGTACTGTACATGTATTTGTTATTATAGGTGAATTTTAGTGTGTCTTTGTAACACAGTGATACATGTACAGCTCTGCATATCACATAGAAACAAAGCAATACATGTACAACACTGTATATCACATAGAAACACAGTGATATATGTACAACACTGCATATCACATAGAAACACAGTGATATATGTACAGCACTGCATATCACATAGAAAAAGTGATATATGTACAACACTGCATATCACATAGAAATGCATTGTTACTTGTACAACACTGCATATCACACAGTGATACATTTACAATACTGCATATCACATAGAATCTTTGTCTTTGTAAGGTACTGTACATGTATTTGTTATTATAGGTGAATTTTAGTGTGTCTTTGTAACACAGTGATACATGTACAGCTCTGGATATCACATAGAAACAAAGCAATACATGTACAACACTGCATATCACATAGAAACACAGTGATACTTGTACAACACTGCATATCACACAGTGATACATGTACAACACTGCATATCACATAGAAACACAGTGATACTTGTACAACACTGCATATCACACAGTGATACATATACAACACTGCATATCACATAGAAACACAGTGATATATGTACAACACTGCATATCACATAGAAACACAGTGATATATGTACAGCACTGCATATCACACAGTGATACATGTACAACACTGCATATCACATAGAAACACAGTGATATAATTACAACACTGCATATCACACAGTGATACATGTACAACACTGCATATCACATAGAAACACAGTGATATATGTACAACACTGCATATCACATAGAAACACAGTGATATATGTACAGCACTGCATATCACATAGAAATAGTGATATATGTACAACACTGCATATCACATAGAAATGCATTGTTACTTGTACAACACTGCATATCACACAGTGATTCATTTACAATACTGCATATCACATAGAATCTTAATTTGTCTTTGTAAGGTACTGTACATGTATTAGTTATTACAGGTGAATTTTAGTGTGTCTTTGTAAGGGACTGTACATGTATTTGTTATTATAGGTGTATCTAAGTGTCTCTTTGTAAGGTACTGTACATGTATTAGTTATTACAGGTGAATCTTAGTGTGGCTTTGTAAGGGACTGTACATGTATTTGTTATTATAGGTGAATCTTGGTGTGTCTTTGTAAGGTACTGTACATGTATTTGTTATTATAGGTGAATCTTGGTGTGTCTTTGTAAGGTACTGTACATGTATTTGTTATTATAGGTGAATCTTAGTGTGCCTTTGTAAGATACTGTACATGTATTTGTTATTATAGGTGAATCTTAGTGTGTCTTTGTAAGGTACTGTACATGTATTTGTTATTATAGGTGAATCTTAGTGTGCCTTTGTAAAGTACTGTACATGTATTTGTTATTATAGCTGAATCTTAGTGTGCCTTTGTAAGATACTGTACATGTATTTGTTATTATAGGTGAATCTTATTGTCTTTGTAAAGTACTGTACATGTATTTGTTATTATAGGTGAATCTAAGTGTCTCTTTGTAAGGTACTGTACATGTATTGGATATTATAGGTGAATCTTATTTTATCTCTGTAAGGTACTATACATATATTGGTTATTATTATAAGGTGAATCTTAATTTATCTCTGTAAGATACTGTAAATGTATTGGTTATTATTATAAGGTGAATCTCATTTTATCTCTTTAAGGTACTGTACATGTAGTGGATATTGCGGGTGAAACTTAATTTATCTATGAATCTTATTTTATATGTATGGTACATGTAGTGGTTATTATAGATGAATTTTTTTGTATCTCTTAATCTTACTGTATCTCTTTAAGGTACTGTACATGTATTGGTTATTATAGGTGAATCTTCTAATATCTCTAAAACTTACTGTATCTCTGTAAGGTACTGTACATGTATTGGTTATTGTAGGTGAATCTTCTAATATCTCTAAAACTTAGTGTATCTCTGTAAGGTACTGTACTTGTGTTGGTTATTATAGGTGAATCTTCTAATATCTCTAAAACTTACTGTATCTCTGTAAGGTACTGTACATGTATTGGTTATTATAGGTGAATCTTCTAATATCTCTAAAACTTACTGTATCTCTGTAAGGTACTGTACTTGTAATGGTTATTATACATGTAGGTGAATGTTATTAGTTCACCTGAGCCAAAGGCTCAAGTTGACCTATTGTGATTGTCTTTTGTCTGGTTGTGTGACATGCAGTGTTAACCTTTACACATTGTCTTTTGTCTGGTTGTGCGACATCCAGTGTTAACCTTTACAAATTTTCGACTTTTTCTCAAGAACCAGTGGGTCAATTTTAACCAATCTTAGCATGTGGCATCTTGAAATGAAAATGGGAAAGGACATATAGGGGCCTCAAAAGGGGCCAAAAAGTACCAAAATGTGGTACATCTTTAAAAATCTTCATCTCATAAACCAATGATCAGATGACTTTCAAATTTTATATGCATGATTGTACAGTCAATATCTACAAAGTTTGGGAATGAAAACAAAATCTTTCAATAAACGGTCCACTAGGGATGCTTCAATAACGTAGGGTTTAGCTTTATACAAATGAAATGGCTTAATAACAAACACAGATGGACTTTTTTTATACTAAGATATATGAGAAAGTTGTGAGGAATTATCTAAGGATCATTTTGACAAAATTTCGGGATCAAAGGTCAAGGTCATAGGCACCGAAGTAAACAGGAAATGCTTTTTGTAAAATTTTAGACATTTTTAATCTCTTCTCAAGAACCAGTGGATTAATTTTAACCAAAATTGACATTAAATTTTCCTATGTTAAGCTGCATGTTTACAAATGAAAAGGGGCTCAAACCAATAGTGGTCCCAAAAGAGGCCAAATTTTGGTATTATTTCACTCAGGTGACCTTTGAGGCCCATTTGGTATCTGAAAGGTACTTATGTACATGTATAGGTTATTATAGGTGAATCTTATATGATATCTCTAAATATTAATGTATATCTGAAAGGTTCATATGTACATGAATTGGTTACTGCTGGTGAATCTTATTAAATCTCTAAAAGTTACTTTGAATGTTTAAGCAGTTTAGCTATTCTTCATTATTTTTTTTACCACTGATAAATCAGAATTCAATTGATTTACACTAAATAATTAGAGGTTTATAAAAACAAACACAGGAAAAAAAAATTAAAATCCTATTGAACTACTTCTTGAAATGTCCATTATGGCATTATGAACTAAAAGAGTTGTTATATCATTCTCATGTTGCGACAGAACTAGTATCTAAGACTTTAATTCTTTCATTAGAGGAGAGCTACATCAGCACAGAGAGTTATGAACCAGCAAGTAATGATGAGATTCGATTAGATAAAGGGGCAGTTGTAGATGTCATCGAGAAAAAGTTGGATGGATGGTGGTTTGTCAGGTTTGTAATTTGTGTTGTATTATATATCTGTATATCTGTGACAGTTAGTGTGACATAATAAGTGATAATTCCATATTCGAAATCAATAAAACTTGTATATAATGACCTAGTTAGGGACACAAGAAAACCGGTCGTTATAGGGAGGTGGTCTTTATATAGAGGTTGATTTGTACACAAATGGTACTATTTGGGACAGCAAAAAACGGTCTTTGTGACCAGATGGTTTTTATACACAGGTGATCCCTAAAGTATGTTTTACTGTATTTACCATTTACTATATAGTGGTTATGTTCCATGAGTTATAAAGTTCATGTTTTCTATCCACCTGACATCATCATGGTTTTTTAATTCGTGAATTGGGAAAATTCCATATAATTCTTTAAAGCATACTCATATTTCTTAAATTCACTGATTTATCAGCATCATGAATATAGGGAATATCATCACTGGGAGTTATTTCCCCTTGTACAGTATTATTCATTCACAAATACTCGAACATTCATTTTAGCTCTAGTTTACCTTGTGTCATTCAAGTTTTTTTGTCACTGCCATTTCTCTGATTCCGACCAATTAGTTGAATTCCCTGTCTTCGACTTGATGTGTCATTCAAACTGTTTCATCATTGCCTTTTCCTTGTGACTCTGTGACATGACTATTTCTGTGAATCATATTGTATGTGAATTACTAATGTGAGCAGTCATAATCTGTTAGTGTCCATCTTTGTGTGCAGCTAGTGTACGCCATGTGCTGGTGTGATTTAGAAAATATTATGCACATTTTAAATGCTCCTTACAAACCACTGGTCCTTTTTCTTTTCAAATTGTTTATATCTTTTTGGGGTAAGGATTAAGAAAAAATGTGAGTCTCATGACCCAATGTCAAGGGTTTTGTAGACAAGGTCAAGAATCTGCTTAAAACTGATATGGACCACTACCTAGCAACACTGCAAAAGATCTTGTTTCCTGTCTAGGCAACAAGAAATTTATTTTCAGTTCTGATACCTTGATTAGAGTAAAAGTGATCACCATGAAAATCAAATAGGTAGACGCTTACAAAACATTGTGGCAATACAAAACAGGCCAGGAGTTCCCGTTGAAATCGCAAATCTCTTAATATTGAATTGTTATAGGAATCACAACCATAACTCTAATTACGCAATCAAGTTTAGTTTCAGAAAGTTAATTTTTGTGAAACATGAAGTATCAAACAATTTATTCCACACTGAATGCTTAGATAAGGAGTGTTTGTACATGTATTTGACACTGAGTGACAGCCAAATAGAATATATTGCCTTAGGGCTGTTTGTATGTGTGACATCATGAACTGGTCTCTAGGATTCAAGTATTTATGCTTTTACTTGTATATATTATATATAAACGTTAACAAGTCTCTAATATTTATTTTTCCTCTTTCCATTAAAAAAAGGGGGGGTGTACAATTAAAAACATCTTATGTCATCAATGGGTATGTTGTTTACCTTAAGAGATCATGCATTTTTCTTAATGAAATTGACTGTCAGGTCAGTCAAAAAAAATTATAAATGAAAAATTAATAAGGAAGAACTTTAAGAATGGCATACATGTACAAATGTACCTTACATATTTTTGGGAGTGATTGTGATTTGCATATGTTCAAAAAAGATAGAATGCAATAATAGTGTCAAATTTTAAGTACCATACCAGTGGTCTTGAACTTGTATTGTTTATTTTTAGCACCGTGCTATGATCCGTTGCTTTCTGTCCCTGTCTGTAAATTTTGAACACATTTTCTCACAAACCAGTGAACTAATTATCTTCTACTTTGGTATCTATAGGGTCATGGTAACAAAAAACAGTGCATGACCCCTGTGTTGGGGGCTGTGTAGATAGAGGCAGGTAACTTGGTTATCCAATTAAAATATGTGTTGTCCCCACCTCTATCTAGCAGATGAATATATATATATGTGTGTGTGTGTGTGTGTGTGTGTGTGTGTGTGTGTGTGTGTGTGTGTGTGTATTTTGTTGTACTTTTTGATTATATGTGCTAAATTCTTTGGGTTACCATACTGTTTTATCTTTTCTTCAATTTAATTTTCTTTGATAGATACAAAGGATTAGAGGGATGGGCTCCAGCAACCTACTTGATGAAGGCAGAAAAGGCCCACATGCAGAGAGTAGCAAGAGCTTCTGGGGTGGAGATTGTGGGAGGATTAAGTGACATTAGTACTCTATTAAAGGGAGAAGGTTCACAGGCAGAAAGTACTGCTGCTCCTCCGAGACCTCATATACCAAAACTTTATAAAAAGTCAGCTTCCATGGAAAGAGGAGGATCCATACGTCCACCACCTAGACAGAATTCCATTAAAAATGTATGTATGAATGCAAGTAGCACTGAATACATTCCTACTTAAAATTATGTATGCCAAAGTTTTTTTTTCAGCAATCTTATAGCATAATCAACTCTGCATTTAATTCTTTCTGTTTTTGACCCATCTTATTTTGATTTAGGTGACGCAGATGACACCATAATTACATGACGTATGAATAGGCCATGCCACCAAAATGTGTTATAAATAGAAATTAAACAATGAGTGTTAGTTGATTATCATATTTATCTAACTCGAGTTAGTTAATTTTCAAAATTTGAAAAGACACAAGGTTTACCAAGTGTCTTTTCAAATTTTGAAGATTAACTAATGATAGTTATATAAACATGATAATCTACTTACACAAGTTGTTGAATCTGTTTCTACCATGACTGAAAACCACTGATTGGTATTATGGATTCTTAGCCTACATCACATCTAGACACTATTGGGTTAGGACTCTCATGATCGCGTCAAACTTGTACGTCACTTCAATCTCTTATTCATCTGAAGGTTGGCAATGACATCATTTAGTGTTTGTGATGTCACTTAAACAACCCTGTTGGTTATTTGTAAATGTTAACTAACTGCAGCTTCATTTATACCACCGCTTGAGAGTGGCATAACAACACAAGTTATGGTAGAAAGAATTTTCTGAAACCTGCAGTTATTTCATTTCATTTCATTTATCATTACTATTTATGTTCAAGAATTTAAGTTGAGGTACACAGGGTGGACCACAGATTTGAATGGAGTCCAGTGGCCCTGTTGGTCACCCCTTAGTTAGGCCAATCCTTGCCATTAATTTTCTTAAAGATACTGGTATCAATTAATAGACTGTTTCTGCAATTTAATTTGTTGCGTCTGTAGAATACGGGTAATAATATAGAATGTTTGTAAGCTGTTGTAACAAGTGAATTACTGTTTGAAGAGAAAACATGAAAATTGCAATAGACTTTGATACAAAATTACATTATAAAAAGCAATATTTCACATCCACAGATAAATGTAGATGCCCTAAAACCTTCGTTATCACGAGAAGATAAAAGATACATCACCTTGGCAGAATTCAAGGATACAGTTGGAGATGGTATTAGCTTCGAGAAGGGAGAGATTGTACATGTAAGTTGTAATGTCTCAGAAGTACATAAAGGTCAAAGTTATGTAGTAGTTGTTCAGAAGTACATAAAGGTCAAAGTCATTGTAATGTCTCAGAAGTACATAAAGGTGAAATTGTTTTCCAGTATCTCAGAAGTGCATAAGGGTTAACAGTTTTGTAGTGTCTCAGAAGTACATTAAAGTGAGAAAAAATAATTTATTTCAAAGATTTATTCACATCTGTCTAAAATATGCTAAATTGGCAAATATATACATGTAGTTTGTTGTATTGAAATATTCAAGGAATGGAATTTATTTAAAGACAAAGAGTATAGAAATTTGAGGAGAAAAATGGAATAAAATATTTCCTTATATATTTTTTATTGAAATTAATGAAACATTTTTCTTCCAATTTATTCATACGCCCCATGCTGTTGTGTTTACAAGAAAACTTGTATTTCACCTGTCACTTTGACACATGGCCACATGCGCACGTGTGTTCCAATGTAACCGAGGCCTCTGTGGCCAAGTGGTTAGAGCATGACACTTTTAACCATGAAGTCTCTCACCTCTTGTCAGCGCAGGTTCAAGTCCCACTAAAGCAGATTTTTGTGAGGAAGTTAGCCAGTTTACTTACAGAAGGCTGGTGGTTTCTTCCTGGGTACATTGTAACTGGGTTCACTCCTCCACCATTAAAAACTGGTCGTCACCTTATAACTGAAAAATTGTTGAGTGTGACGTAAAACACCATACAAGAGTTGAGTTTCTGGTTGATAACATTTTATGTTTAATTTATGCTGACAGCAATAAGTCTATCAAAATAATCTGAAATATTTAATTATGGTTTTATTAGTTAAGATTAATGGGACTGATTGAACAGAATAATTTATCTGTGTATGGCTAGAGCAAGTTATAAACATATTACATACATGTATACAGGGATCTCCATGGCCGAGAGGTTAGAGCATCATGATTCTAAACATGAAGTCTCTCACCTCTTGTCAGCAAAAGATCCAGTCCGTTTGGAACCTAGTCTGATTTTGTTTTTATAGTTTGCCAGTGTTCTTGCAGAAGGCCAGTGGTCTCTTCCCAAGATGCATTGTAACTGTTTTCTCTCTCTCCCTCCCCCCCCCCCCACCCCCAACCATTAAAAACTGGTCACCAGCATAATAACAGAAAAATTGTTGAGTGAAACATATAACAAGATTCAAATTCAAAATTAAATCTCTCCCCCACCTTAAAAAAATGGCTGCCATTATATAACTGTAAATTCTTGAGTGTATAGCGTAAACACCAATAAAAGAAAAATCATATTTCATCATTCTTCACCTCGTTTCACTACTTTGATTACAGATGAAATTAAATGAGACTAACAAATGGGTGAAACTTTTCCACTTACAGTTATAACATGTGCAATGAATACAAAGATTTTGGCTGGATTGTAAAATAAATACTACTCTATGAATTGACGATATCTGTACAGCTCTACATCCATCCATCTTATTGTCTGCATCAACATTTAAGTTTAGCTATTAGCTTTTTAGTGCTGTTTTTAGTTTCATATACATGTACAGTCTTTGCTATATGACCATATTGCAGGATATATATATCCTTTGTTCAATTACTGTACAAACCCAGTATATTTGATTACAAATTTTTTGTATTTCATGTGATAAGTGGTGTCATGGCACTTATGTAAATCATAAATTTCAGGTGAAAGAGAAGAATGATGGTGGCTGGTGGTTTGTAAAGATCGGACAAAAGGAGGGCTGGGCGCCTTCTTCGTTTCTGACTAAAGCTGATTTAGATTTAGATGATGTTTCTGAGGTTTGTAAAGATTTGCATCCCGTGTATTCAACAAAGGTCATAAATTATTTCTTCTGTCAGTGAAACAGTACCAATATATATCCTTTGTTCAATCACTGTATAAACCCAGTATATAAAATATATAAAACTGTTCTTCAAAATTTCAAATATGAATGACTAAAGTGAAATATCTCTCTCTCTCTCTCTCTCTCTCTCTCTCTCTCTCTCTCTCTCTCTCTCTCTCTCTCTCTCTCTCTCTCTCTCTCTCTCTCTTTCTCTCTCTATATATATATACGTAAACATGAATATCCATATCCCCCTTAAATGCTATAAAAACATGTATCCTAGATGGAATTTTAGAGCGAATAACCTTTAGATAACATATAGAGTTTTCAATACCCAGTATTTTATGAGAGTTGTTCCCCACTAGCAGCCACATTATTTGGCAACAAGTCAATATGCTGTAATAAATCAACCTAATTCTGTGCAGTATTTTGTTTAAATACAAATGTTTGAAAACATTTTGTTAGTCATGGACTTGATCAACCTGGCTTATTCCCATGAACAGTCATTAACAAACCTAATAGCTAATAATAAATTGGCCGCTTTTCATCAAATGGAGACTGATATACAGGAAAATTTTCTGGTGATATGTCAAGTACTAGGTGGTCAGTCTCTCGATGCTATAAGCAATTATTTAGGTCCTTTAGAGAAAGCCATCATTCTGTGTAAGTATTCTTTATGAATATTTGTGTGGAACTGTTCATCAGTACTATTGTTAGCAATTTTGGTCAGTTTTATAGGAGATACATTATTGAAAAATTATGTATTCATGATAAATAACTGTCTAACGACTCCTTAAATTACTGTCAACAACTCCATAAATTACTGTCAACAACTCCATAAATTACTGTCAACAACTTAAATTACTGTCAACAACTCCTTAAATTACTGTCAACAACTCCATAAATTACTGTCAACAACTCCTTAAATTATTGTCAACAACTTTTTAAATTAGTGCTTATGGTCTTAAATTACTGTCTACAACTGCTTAAGAGCCAGCCTGGCTCAGTCAGTAGTGTGCTTGTGAGTTCGAGTCCAGTTGGCAGCAGGTCGGATTCCTGTCCTTCGGATGAGACAGTAAAAATCAAGGTCCAGTGTCACAGTAGGTGTTGGCACGTTTTGTCCTATTTGCAGACTTAAAATATCAACATCATTAATGCTATATTAAATCCATACAGCTTGTATATCAATCCTCAATGATTTTACTTAAAATATTTAACTAAGAAATATCGAAGTGAGATCGTGGTGTCTTCTACGACGTCCACACTCCACACCATAAACTATACAGTGTAATGGAATGGATGCATCTTTTGAAATTCTGATGATTTCCATATAAAACGATGTTTTATTTCAGTTACATGATATTTTAAACACAGACAATAATGCCTTAATATAAGTCATTGAATTGAATTAAATAAATTAACAGTAATGACAATTAACACAGTTATGTAACCTCAATAATTTGTTTCTTTTTTGACTTCAAATCTTGCTCCAAAAATTAGAAACTGACAACAGATTTTGACGACTGATGATTTTGTTTTTGAGACACAAATTTTTTCAACCAGCGTGACCCCTTAGGAAAAATTAGACAATTCACAACTGAACTTCTGCACATTTTACAGGGTTAGAAGTTGTATTTTCCTTACACATGTACATGGAATTGGACTGGCTCCAAAATTTTTAAACTGGCAACAAAAAATCACAACTGGCAACAGAAAATCACAACTGGTGATTTTTCTGGCGACAAGATATTTCGAGCCAGAGGAACCCCTAATTACTGTCTATAAGTTCAAAATTACTGTCTCTATGATCTTCAATTACTGTCTATAAATTCTTAAATTACTATCTATATACTACATGATTTTAAATTACTGTCTACAGCTTTTAGATTACTGTCTACTTCCTAAATTACTGTTTATATATATTCTTAAAAGATATCAAATTTAGTACTACCTGAAGCTTCTCTACCTCTTGAAATATTTAAACGTTTGTGTGCATTTTGTTCATTTTATAATATAACATGCATGTAGTCTCCTTATTATGTATATTCACTGCTTCACTTTTGTTAGGACGGTCAGGATCCTGTAGAAGATCCAGATTATTTCTCTGTACCCGTAGAAAGTGATGATGATGATGATGATGATGATGATACCGATTATAACACCGTCAATGACAGCAATGAATGGGAAGATGAGAATGTCTATGAGGAAGTTGAATATGAAGTACCTCAAACCTCACATCAAGAGGAAAGTAAAGCTAAACCTATTGCAAATAAATCACAAGTGTTTATGCCTAATATTGGTATAAAAATTGCCTCTAAATTCAAGAAAGACAGTGAGATATTACCCACAGTACAACAGAAATCACGCGAGAAATCCCCTAGGAGGGCACTTGGCCATTCAGGATTGCAACGTCCAACATCGAGACCCCCTCCCCCACCATTGACTTCAAATACAGAAAATGTAGAAATGAAGGGAAATACAGAAAAAATGAAAAGTATTGGTGTCAATAGAGACAGTCTAGCTGCTGCATTAAACAATCAGCTTCATGCAAAACTCTCAAGTGACTCTTCAAAATCATCCTCTGATGGAGAGAGATCCGAGACGGGAAAATCTAGACCTCTTTTGCCAGCAAAACCTAGTTTAAGTGAGGGACTAAATAGGTCGCCATTGGAGACAGACAGAAAATCAAGATTTGAATTTGGAAATAAATCACCAAAGCATTCACGTGGCTCTTCACCACGAGGTTCAGAGCAGCAGGATCCACTTGGTGGAAGCTTGGCAAACATTTTAAAGTCAAAATTTGAAAAAAGACAAGTCCCAAACATAGAAGCGATTGACAGTTCAAAAGCTGAAGGTCAGTTTCACACATATCCCAAAAAACCTCTCATCCCACCATCCAAGATGAAGTCTGAATCTAAAGAGGTTGACAAAGACACATCTACAAATTCATATAAGAGTCTTCCATTGCCTAAATCAAGTGATAGACCCCTGACACCCCCTAAGACTGTCAAATCTTCAACAAATTTGCAAGTTGGCAATAAAGAAATGTCACCAAAAAGGCACAGTATGCAAGAAGAGGGATCAGATTTGGCTAGTTTGTTGAAAGCAAAATTTGAATCTAGACGACAGTCGGCAGATGTGTCATCAATAAATTACAGCTATGTGGATAAACAGAAAAAAAAAATTCCACAGAAACCTCTTTTACCACCCAAATTCGATAAGAATAAGTCTAAAAACTCGGAGGTAAGCGTAGGTAAACCACCCTGTTTACCGAAACCAGACATAGGTTCTGATACAAATGCTGGTAAGCCAAGTGTTGCTGCTGCTCTAAAATCAAAATTTGAAGGTATTAAACAGTCGGGTAAACCAAAACTACCAGGTGCGAAGCCTGCTAAACCTTCATCTGTATCTAACATGTCCAATGCCAGCAGTGTGGAAAATAAATCTGCTGATTTGGATAAAAATATAAAAACGGTCGGTAATGAAATTCCAGTGAAATCAGGATTTGCAAAATCCTTGGCTGCCAAACTAGCTGGAAATGTGCCAGGGGCAGATAAGCCAGTACTAGCTCCAAAGGGAGACAACTCTTCAAATTTATCATCATCTGTAAGTGAGGAATCTCAAAATTATCCAGCTACAGCAAGCACAAAGCATTATAAAACATTAGCCGGATACTGTGCTGAAAGTGAAGGAGAAATTTCTTTCAATGAGGGAGTGATGGTTGTAGTTCTAGATAAATCAGATGGTTGGTGGCTCGTAAAAATCAACCAAGAAGAAGGCTGGGCACCAGCAACTTACATTGGGGAAGTTGAAATGGATCAGAATGTTTCCACAACTGAGAGATCTGCTTCTCCAGTTATTGACTCAGGATTTACCTCCCCTGAAGAGGGAAGTAACTCTGTGTCTTCTCAAAAATATAGGACTACTGCTGAATTTGTAGGAGAGTCAGATAATGAACTGGGGTTTAAAGAAGGTGTGTATGCAAAAGTGCTGGATTGTTCAGATGATGATTGGTGGTATGTTCGCATTGATGGAAATGAGGGGTGGGTCCCAGCTGACTTTTTAGAAGAAGTGTGATAAACCCTGTAATGTACATTGCCTCAGGGTCGACACTTAATTTTACAGGCCAGAAAGTAAATCCTTTGCTATAACATCTTATTTTCTACTGATATTTTGTGTTGATGTATATTTCATATTTTAAATTGTTGATAAGTGGATCTGGATCATGTTATATTTATATGGAAATTTGTATCAATACCTTATAGCACAGGGCTCTAGATGCATGTACAGTTTAACTTGTCCTTAAAGGCCACTCAGGGAACAGGCAAAAGTTGCTGTTACAGACAGGTCGCCTCTATAAAGAGATTTACTCATTACCAAAGGTTATGTTTTGAATATCCTTTATAGGCAGGTGCCCTTTATACAGAGAAGTGGCCTTAAATTCAAGTTTAACAGTACAATTTAAAGGCACTCTATCATAGGTTTTTCTTTGTAAAAGGGTCAAAATTTTATATTTTCATAAAATGATGTTTTTGTATGTTACTTAATGAGTTGAATATAATTACATCTAAAAACATTATAGATAATCAAAAACACCAATATTTTGACATTTTTTTCTGTATGGGTTTTATATTGTTTATTTATTGGCACTTACAATGTGTTGCCATTGACAGCAAAGGCCATTGTGCCTCTTTTAACATGTTTAAGAAATTGGGTATGTTATTTATAAAACATTATAAAAAATTCATTTAAATGATGTATGTGTTTATTCCAGAAAATAGTGTTATTTTATGATAAAACAAATTAGAATTTATAAAATTATGTTGAAAAGAGTCTTTAAATTGTGTTATATGTTAAAATTTACAATGTTAACTTATTCACCCTTAATAAGCACATTTGGACTGGTCTAACTCATTGATTTACAGAAGAGTCCATTGTTTTTCAGGGGTTGATGAGTAAACATGTTTCCCTGTTGAACTGTTTTATAGAACTATTTTGTGATACCGTAGCTGTAGTAAGTCATTCATTGTGTTCAAAATTATTCAGGGAGATATGATTCTTATACTCAGAGATAAAAAAACTCATTTTAATTGTCCATTTCTTTCCCATGTTTTATCTAAACACCATCGTCATAAAACCATGGTCCAGAATTACTATGCTCTTTCCTACGCATGGTTTCATGTGCCACAAATCATTTGTAGCTAATGAATATATATAGGGAGTAGGTGTTTCCGATTTATCCAATTGCAGTAGTTGTGATCGGCAACAGAAGTTATCGCATAGTCTGTTGATCTAATACAATTCTGAAATTATATAAAAGCTTTGATCTAATTGGCTACTTACTTAGCATGACTGAGGCTTCATGTATAATAAAGATATGAACAAATGATTTTGGGCACATGAAATCACGGGTGGGAAAGAGAATTTTGATTCCGGACGTCGTTGTTAAGATGATGTCTAAACAGTGGCTGATTCTGAAATTTGTGAGTCTGTGAAAGGTTCTTGATTGGGACATTCAACAGCAATGCAACAACAACGAGATATAAACGGGTGGCTCCCCACTAAAATCTGTTTATCACTTTCACACTCGTATTATTATTAAACAAAGTAACATGCAGAAATGTATTTTATGGGAATATTTTGTTTTTATATTAGCATGGTATATAGAAGAATATCAGTTTAAACAAGATTTATGTCCTAACTGAGCATACAGTCAAACTTGTCTGTAAAAGCTACTAAAGGGAACAGACAAAAGTAGCTGTTATAAACAGGTGGCTTTTATAAAGAGGTTTATTCATTGTATAAAAAGTAAACAGGTTATGTTTGAAATAGCTCTATAGGCATTTGCCCTTTACATGCTTTATTTAGAGGTGACCTTTAATGTAATTTTGACAGTACATTATGAACCAATGATTAAATTTTACTCAGTTATTGGGAGGTGTTTTGTTCTATATGATTAAGGTTGTGATTTATATATAATTTTTTTTCACCATCTTTGATTCCAAGAAAAATATTTTTAAAAAAGGATTATATTATCATGACAAGTCAAAGTGTTTTAGTAAAAATATTGTAGATAAAGTTGGTATTTTTGTGAAGTTTTTGGAGTTATTAATTATAGTTTATATATGTTATAAGTTTAACAGATTTAATTTAATAACACAAGAATCTGGATCAGTGATATGGTTGTTTTTTTTAAGAATTTGATTTTACTTTAAATTTGTGTTTCAAGGATATGAAGCATCCATACATAGGTGTAGGTGTGTGTGTGTGTAGGTGTTTGTGTGTGTGTGTGTGTGTGTGTGTGTGTGTGTGTGTGTGTGTGTGTGCAGACTTCATATATTTGATTTTTTTAAAGTTTACTTGTACTATTATACCATACACCTAAAGTTACTTGTACTTTCATATCATACATCTAAAGTTAACCTGTATTTTGATACCATGCATTAACTTGAGATGCATGGTAAAACAGTGCAGGTAAATTTTAGTATGTTTATGGTGTATGGGTGTATGGTAAAAAGTATAGATTAACTTTAGATGTATGGTATAACAGTGAAGGATAACTTTAGATGTATTGTATAACAGTGAAGGATAACTTTTGATGTATGGTATAAAAGTGAAGGTTAACTTTAGATGTATGGTATAACAGTGAAGGATAACTACATGTATGGTATAACAAGTGAAGGATAACTTTTGATGTATGGTATAAAAGTGGAGGTTAACTTTAGATGTATGGTATAAAAGTGAAGGATAACTTTAGATGTATGGTATAACAGTGAAGGATAACTTTAGATGTATGGTATAACAGTGAAGGATAACTTTAGATTTATGGTATAAAACTGAAGGATAACTTCAGATGTATGGTATAACAGTGAAGGTTAACTTTAGATGTATAGTATAAAAGTTAAATGTATGGTATAAATGTGAAGGATAACTTTAGATGTATGGTATAACAGTGAAGGATAACTTTAGATGTATGATGTAACAGTGAAGGATAACTTTAGATGTATGGTATAACAGTGAAGGATAACTTTAGATGTATGGTGTAACAGTACAGGTTAACTTTAGATGTATAATATAAAAGTTAAATGTATGATATAAAAGTACAGGACAGGTAAACTTTAGGTGTATGATATAACAGTCGAAACAGCGATTGTATAGTATTTATTAGTGAAATTTTTGACATCTTTATTTTTGTTGTTGTTGTTGTTGCTGAATGTTGAATCAATACAAATGAGAGACAAGTGGTTTTAAGACAATTTACACTATTTTATTGTTGCTAAATAAGCACAAGATATGGAACATGTTGTTGCATATGTTAGAGATCATTAAAAGTCATTCATTGTTGTTAAAGTTATTTCAATTTTTTAAAATTGTTAGTTTTTAAAACACAGGATGAATATTCATACACTGTTGTTTTTTGCCTTTTTAACCCTTTCACCCCTGAAAATCAAGATGGTATGTTCTTTTCTATTGTTAAGGCCAGTCTGTTATGGCCTGTAGGGTTGAAAGGGCTAATGCACGCATTACTTTAATTAGAACTTGAGATTCTGTTTTCTTGAAATCTTGTAATCAATACCATGTTTGAATTTTCTTTACTTGGAAAAACAATTATTTCCCCATTCATTCACCTGCTTTTGGGTATTTTGTTTATGTTTGCATGTAGAATGCTTTGTATTCCTACATCATTTTTGTGCCAATATATTACAACCTGTTTTCTATACTTTCATGTGGAATGGACTTGTTCCCTAGACAGTTTCACCTTTCTTTCAGATTTGAACCAGTTCATTTTTTTGCATGATAGCAGTACAATTGAAACACCATTGTGGTAATATAACTACAGCACAATGGTCATGCTATTGTGGTCAAGTTAATATAACTACAGTACAATGGTCATGCTATTGTGGTCAAGCTAATATAACTACAGCACAATGGTCATGCTATTGTGGTCAAGCTAATATAACTACAGTACAATGGTCATGCTATTGTGGTCAAGCTAATATAACTACAGTATAATGGCCCTAGTAATGTAGTCAAGCTAATATATCTATAGAACAATTGATAGAGTTTTGTGGTCAATGTTTGTATATTTAGCTTGTTTTAAAATTAAAGAAAATTTTCTGACTGTAGACTTTAAGTAATTTTTAAGTTTTATGGTGCCAGGCTCTGGTCTATGAATTGAACTATGCATAACTAACTATCTGTTTGTGTCAACAATTTGGTTTACCTGTCATGTTTAGCTCTGACACAAGTAATACAATGCTTTGCTATATAGTGCCTTCAGCAGTTTCTTGCTCACTTTTGTGGAGACATACTAGCTACAAGTGAAATGCCACAAATTTTAACCTGTAATATGGACTTAAGTTAATAATACAGTGAGGGTTCTTTATTGCCTGCCATGTTGTATCAGAAGCTAAGTTTTTAATCTCTTTGCAAAGGCCCCTGATTTTCACCTCTTATTTCAAGGGTGACACAAAGGAATGCTTACTAACTTTTTTTTCCAAGTATTGGGTATCATTGAGCCTGTGTTATGTAGAAAAGTGACCTGCATAGAAAAACTACCCGGGGTCATTAGTCTATGTAGAAATCATACATGGGCACTTGTAGAAAATTGACCCATGCCTTTAAAAAAATTACCTGGGTTCAGAAAGGGGCACAATTGAGGTAATATGAATAAGGAGAGTATTTGACATATTAATTATTACCATGTGAAATTTTAGGGTATGGAATCGCGTAATGACTCGGTGATTGAGATCTCTGATTTATGATAACAGCCTCTTATAAGATGGTTTAAATCTCGCTCAAGGCGATTAAAACTGTCATCAAATTTTTATCTGTCTAATGTGAGAAACTTAATTGCCATGAATTTAGGTCATTCTGGTTTGTTAATGTTCAACATCCACCCTCAAACCAGCGATAAAAACCTATTTTTATTGAAAATGTTTAAGCGAGTCATTTTTTCACTGCTACCTGGGTAAGATTTCTATCTTGCAAAGCAAGGCAAGACATGGGGATATATAATTCCGCCCAGCGACGGCGGCATCATCGTCATCAACATTTCTTTTCCTAAACTAGTTAGTAAGCATTCCTTTGTGTCACCCTTGAAATAAGAGGTGAAAATCAGGGGCCTTCTCCTAAACTACTGGGTGGATTGAAACCATACTAAACACAAATGAACATCATGCACCCTAGATGTGCCTTTTGGGGTTGTAGTGTCAGTCCGACCTACTCTCTGGAAACTAAGTCACAGTTACTGAAAATTGTTTCTGGGGCAGAACTCCTAAACTACTGGGTGGATTGGAAACATACTTCAAACAAATGATCCTCATGTAACCTAGATGTGCCTGTTGGGGTACTAAGGTCGGTCTGACCAACTTTCTGGAAACCAGGTCACAGTGACTGAAAATTGTTTCTGAGGCAGAATACCTAAACTGCTGAGTGGATTGGAACCATATTGCATATAAATGATCCTCATGTGCCCTAGATGTGCCTTTTGGGATACTAAGGTCAGTCTGATCTACTTTCTGGAAACTAGGTCACAGTTACTGAAAATTGTTACCGGTGCAGAACTTCTAAACTACTGGGTGGATTGGAAGCATACTTCATATAAATGATCCTCATGTGCCCTAGATGTGCCTTTTGGGATACTAAGGTCAGTCTGATCTACTTTCTGGAAACTAGGTCACAGTTATTAAAAATTGTTTCCAGCACAGAACTCATAAACTACTGGGTGGATTGGAAGCATACTTCATGTCAATGATCCTCATGTGCCCTAGATGTACCTTTTGGGATACTAAGGTCAGTCTGATCTACTTTCTGGAAACTAGGTCACAGTTACTGAAAATTGTTTCCGGTGCAGAACTTCTAAATTACTGGGTAGATTGGAACCATACTTCACACAAATGATCCTCATGTGTCCTAGATTGGTATTTTGGGTACTTTCAGAAAACTACCGGTAGGTCATGGGCACTGAAAATTGTTTCCAGGGCAGAACTGTACTTTACATTATAATCTCCATGTACTCTAGTGCCTTTTTGGGTACTGGAGCTGGTCTGACCTGATTTCTGGAATGTAGAGTGCAGTTACTGTTCTAATTATTAATGATTATATGCCGTAGGCAAGACAGATAGCTCCTTGAGTTGAAGTTCTGTTGTTACGTTTAACTGGTACTCAAAATTGAACCCTGAACCTTCCGCTTCCAAGTTGCTTGCTCTATTACTAGACCACAGAGAGTTCTAAAGTACATGTAAATGGAAAATGTCCAGAGTATTCATATGTCTGAAACTATAATAATTTGTAGTACTTCATCTACATGTAAAGCTGGTGACATTTCCATATAAGTGAAAAATTCTTGGCAGACTGTAAAATAACAAACAAAACAAAAAAGGATAGTTGTTTCAGGTCTTTCAGCAGCCCAGCATTTAAAACTTATCACCTTTTAGAACATATGTTTAAATGTTTAAATATCTTTGTTCATAAGTGCTATGTTTTTTGTTGTTTTTTTTTTTAGAATTTATATGATGAAGTGGACTATGAGGATTCAGAACCAGATGATTATGATGATGTGGTTGCATATAAGAAAAGCTGATACCCTAGATCACCAGGGTACATTGTACCTGTATTTAAAACAGAGTTAGTTATACATTTTTCCCATGGTTCACATGTTTTTTGTTTCTTTTTTTACAGTTAAAGTTTTCCTAGGGTTTTGAAATGCTTCATATGTTATGATGTCACAATACAAGTTTTATGACATAGAGCTTATTTGGCTCCCATGTAAGAAGTATGCAATTCGTGAATAGTTATTTGGTGTATACAAACTTGTATTTGAAGCAAGGGATAAAAATAATCATACATGTTGCGTGGAAACAAAAATCTTAACTCTCAGGGTAAGAATCTGAAAGTCCAATTCCAGGGTACCACTGGCTGAAGATTTCCTATATCCATTATCCACTCAACACATGCATTCTATTAATCCTTTACTAAGATTTATGTCACAATATGTTTCATAGAATAGATGGGTTTCCGTTGTCAGTGTTTTGCAAAAGTTATTCCCATTTGCTGGCCATATTGTGGGTTAACTTGATATTTTAAGGCCTGTTTTTTTTTTTTAACTCAAACTTCTTTAAGGTTATAAACAACCTGAAACACATTTAAGCCACAAAATATAAACATGTTTTAAAATGGAGAAAAAAAACCACAACTGTGGAAAAAAGCATTTGTGTTTGAATATGCCAAACAACAGTCAACTAGAGGCCTGCTTTTTTTATTATTATTATTATTCTTATTCTTAACCATTAACCTGGTTTAAAACATTTTTATGGTAAAATGTTTTTTAACAATGTAGTTTAAACTGTGCGGTTAAATGGTTAAAGAAAATTTCAACCACAATCAAAATCATGGTGTATTCTTTAGCATATTCAAACATGTTGTTACGTTGCATTAAACATGTTTAAAATAGCATTAGTGAAAGGGACAACATAACTTTCACCAGAATTAGCTGCTTAGATTAATGAAGACCTGAATTAAATATTTCTGTCGGAAAAGTTTCTCTTTTTTTTCAGACTATTTGTATTTATGTACAAGAATACTTCATTTAATTTGGTTAATTTTATAAGGAAAATATATATGCCGTTGCACAATATGGCCGCCAAAGGAAAATAAATCTTACTGAAACCCTTCTATTAAAAAGCAAGTACCTTATTCATCCCATTAAGCGGGGGGGGGCTACAGATAAACTGTTATCTATGGTTTTTCAGGTCCACATCTCATTGTCAACCAGCTAGAAAAGACTCTCAATCATACGTAAAAATGGGAGGGGCATTTAAAGGGACAATGGTGCTTAATGGGTCGAAGATGATACAAATGTATGGGGACCAATCATTTTTCTTATTTCATACTATCAGATATTTTTGTTTCAGTTCAGCAGTTGTACATTTTTTGTTATTACTTTTTACAAAGAAACTTGTGTACACTTGGGTTGATGCCCCTTAAAAGCAAGTATGTGATAATACATGTACAAATGTATGGGGACCAGTCATTTTTCATGTTTCATACTAACAGATGTTCTTCTCTCAGTTTAGCATATATACAGTTTTTGTGACTTTTTTTGTGATTTTCTTACAACTTTTTACAAGGAAGCATTTGGATATAAAAAAAATAGTAATAAGATTTACAAATAAACATGGTAAATGAGAGAGAGGGGGTTGACCAGCTTTTATATAATCATGACGTTAAAAAAAAAGTTTACAGATTTAAAGGGGCATTCATTAGCTGTGTTTAACAAAAAAAAATAATTTCAATTTTTTTTTTCTACTTTAGTACTTGTACTTGATGTACAATAACAAATAAGAGCTATACAAGCATATAAATCTTATATCCCTTTATATTTGGATAAAATAAGGTCAGGTCCAGTGTGGTATGCATAGACATATAGTAAGGTTGAATTAATTAATGCAAATGAAAAAGTGCTTAACTGGGTTTCTCAAGAAGCAATTTTCACAATATGTATAGGAATCTAAGAATTTTTATGTCTGTGTTGATCTGTTTTTGTTATTTTACATGTATATCATTCTAGGTACATTAAAACCTGCTATAGCAGCCACCTCTATATAAGGATTACCTGTTTATAAGGGTCATTTATTTCAAGTCCCTTGACTGCATACTTCAATTAAATTGAACCTGTGTATAAGGGTCACCTGTACATAAAGGTCAATATTTTCTAGTCCCTTGAGTGGCCCTATATACAGGTTTCATTGTAGTAAAAAAGGGGAAATTTTGAAAAAAAAGCAACTAATTCCCATTTAAGGGAGCAAGTGTGTAGAAGGTTATGCGAAAGAGACTTTTGATTAGAGAGAATCAGTTCCGATTATGAAATCATAAATGTGATATATATCCTTTATATCAAAATGTTGATAAGAATCTAAAATGAATAACATATAGCGTAGAGGATATAACATTCAAGCACTGGTCAGTGTAAGTGACCAAGTGGTCAATATATGTATTAATATTATTTTCATTTTATTTGTGCATACTGCACATCATTAATTACAGTCAAACCCACTTATACTGAACCCAATTACATTGAAATATATTTAAAGTGATTTGGTTTCCCAGACAACATTTCTATACTACAATTGTAAACCAGTTATTTTGAAAACCCTGTTTATTCGAAAGAAAAGTGCATTCCCGTATGATTTCATTCTTGGATTTGTGATATATCTGGGTTTGACTGTATATAGCTATCTACATGTATATTTTATCCTCAAAGCCTTGCAGTAGTTAAGCCTTACGAGTTATCATCATATTAATTTCTATTTTAAGTGTATGTCAGCCTTATTAGGTAACATTTTTTTTCTTTGTACATTCTACATTGAAATGATCCATTTAAAAAATACTTGTCTTCCAATAATATGTTCACTTGTTGTTCACTCATAATTATACCATGTGTGGGGAGGCTCAACCAGTTACTGTTGTTGTAGCTGATATTTTCCGAAACATAGTTTTTATATATTATTTTGTACATTTCAAGCAATCACTTACACTTCCTTTTGTAATATTAATATGTTGACGATACAGAAACATTCCTAATTTTACTATATATGTTTATAAAATATGTAAAAACTCTGTTATACAAAATAAACAATATTACTGAAAATATATCCATTGTTTATTTTTCATTTGCCTTTGGTGAAAATTTTTGTTTTCATAATTCATTATTATTATTATCATCATTTGTAGGAGCCTCCATGGCTGAGTGGTTGAGAACATTGTGCTTGGCTGAGTGGTTGAGAACATTGTGCTTGGCTGAGTGGTTGAGAACATTGTGCTTGGCTGAGTGGTTGAGAACATTGTGCTAGGCTGAGTGGTTGAGAACATAGTGCTTTTTAAAACAAAGCCATGAAGTAGATCACCACTTGATAGTGCAGGTTTCAAGCCCTGCTGGAAACTAAGCTGATATTGTGGGAAAGTTTGCCAGTTTACAGAAGGCCAATGGTCTCTTCCCGGGTATATTCTCTCCTCTACCATTAAAAACTGGCTGTCACAATATAACTGAAAAATTGTTGAGTGTGGCATAAAGCACCACTAAATCAATTATCATTTGTCCTGTATCAGAGAAACAGACAGGGGAATGAAAGTTAGCTTCTGTCATTATCATTTGTCCCTTTATTATAGAAACAGAGGGGGGGAGCTATTGTTAGCTTCTGTCTTTATCATTTGTCCCCTATCAAAGAAACAGAGGTGGGGAGCTATTGTCAGCTTCTGTCATTTCATTTGTCCCCTATCAAAGAAACAGAGGGAGGAGCTATTGTCAGCTTCTGTCATTATCATTTGTCCCCTGTCGGAGAAATTGAGGGAGGAGCTATTGTCAGCTTCTGTCATTTCATTTGTCCTGTATCAGTGAAACAGAGGGTGAGCTATTTTCAGGTTCTGTCATTTTCATTTATCCCCTATCAGAGAAACGGGGGAGATTTTGTCATCTTCTGTTATTCTATTCTGTTTCAGTTGAAATTTTATTATTGTTCATCATTCATTTGATACCGTACCAAATTATTTCACAAGTAAGGAGACACGTATGTAAGTATGGTCTTACAAGACAAGTGGTCTTCTATGACGGTACCAGTGGTCTCACAACTCGGGTTCCATTGTATTAATTCACCAATATTCACAGAATGCTAACAGTTTTTAGTTCTATGGTGGTGGTTAAAGAGAAACTGGTTATAAAGTACATTCAAACCGGGATATATTTGAAATCGATAAGGAATGAATTTTTCTTATAATGGTAATACATTGGCTGGGGATTCAAAATCATTTCAAATAAAGCAGGATTTCAATGTAACAGAGTTCAGTATAAGTGGGTTCAACTGTAGAACATGTAGCACCCATGTGAAAACGCATAGCCAACTACAACAATGTAAAAAATATGTAGGCTACAAGTAAACTTTATATTTATTTTTTCCCTTATATGGAGATGTCACCAGCTTTATGTGAAGTGCTACAAATTTTGACCTGTCCTATGAACTGATGCCAATGTAGTGAGACTTACTTTATGTGCCACACGTACAGTAACAAAGGACCTTAATTCTCATCAGAAAGACCCGTGACATTCACTTTGTATACCAATCACTTGACGAAAGAACAGTCGCTACTATTTTTTAAGTGTCTTTGGTATTACCTGGTTCTAGGAATCAAATCAGGGACCTTCAATTTGGGACTTGAATGCTCTAGTAGTACTAGACCACCACAAGCACTTGACACAACATACAAGTAACATTTACATTTTGTACATATAGGCCTACATGATATATGACATAATGTGAATGGATTTTTGTAAATTTTATTTTTTCTGCCTCATTTAAAAAATATACAGTACAATTTTTGTAGTACATGTACATATATTGCAAAACAGAACACCTTATGACAAGATTTTGTGTACACCTATAAAACATGTACCATACTCCTCGGCTGTTGAATATAACACATTATAGAATATTTAGCTGACATCTTTCTGGCTCATCAACAGATGATGTTTAACCCGTATCACCTGACCTCTCCAAGCTGTCAAGTGACTTGGGTCATCAACAGATGATGTTTAACCCGTATAACCTAACCTCTCCAAGCTGTCAAGTGACATGGGTTTTAATAACTGAAATGAATTACCAGTATATGATAGTTAGCAGGTTATAGATCTATGAGAATACTGATGATCAGGACCATGTTTTATCATAAAGCTAATGAACTTAAAACAAAACTTAGGACCATTTTATCAACCATGCCCTTACTCAAATCTTAAGGCATATTTTCAAATAGGAGCTTGATACTTTAACAATGCTTATGTGGGCTACATCTTCAAAAATAAATTATGACGTGTAAAACAATAAAGAATGTCTCCACACTGCTTCTGGGTAGTTATAAAGACAGATCTGGATTTGGACATAAGTCACAAGTCCTTATTCATGTATTTCTTTGTAAAATAATCACAAGTCGTAAGTGTGGTTCTAAGACATAGGAACTTTCTTAATTAAAACAGATCCCAGGTCTTGGCAGACCTGTAAGTATTGCTATGATATTACATGTAATGGCCAAGGTATTTTGATGATATTACACATTATGGTCGTACTTCAGGTACTTTTATAGTATTACACATAACTGCTGAACTTTAGGTATTTTTATGATATTACATGTAATGGCCAAATTTCAGGTTTTTTGTAATACTACACATATTGACAGACTTTCAGGTCTTGTAAGGATATTATATATACCCATATGTTTTGAGAGTTCTTGCAACTTTAAAAAGTTTCTGTCATATTGCCTAGAGCAATATTTTAAATCATATCACAGGCATCATTAATTAAACCATACATCATTAAATATAACATATCCACACCATCATATATCTGTTAACAAGTCTATACTCAGTAAAAGTTGATAACTTGGACATACAATGCTTTGATATGTACTGGTAATTTGATGTGGTCTTTATCATCCATCATTTACAGAGATTCTGGACTTGTTCGCTATATCACGTATTAAAATGACTCATCGGGTCTTCTGTACGTCTTTGTTTCATTCTCCATGCCTCCATCTCTTCCTCTGTCGGAGCCCTAGCTTCAAACATACTGTTATATGGTCGTTTTCTTTCATCCATTCCCAGTAGAATTTTGGCATTTTTCTGACTTTCTTCTTCCTTTCTCAAGGCCTGCCACAAAAGATAAACCAGAATTTCAAAGTCAAAAAATGTTTCAAACTTGTGAGGAAATATGTTATCATGCTTTTTATCTTCATATGTGCAAAATATATATATACAGTAAAACACTCTTTATAATGCCCCTCATTTCATGTGCCACCTTGATTAACGCCACAATTTTTTAAAAACCACATTTCGAATTTCCTTATAATTTCATTTAAGGTTTCCCTCAACCTGTCGCCAAACCCCTTTACAATGCCAAATTTGGGCTGAACAGATGGTGGCTGCATAATGAGGTTTTTTTATTTAAAAAATAACAAAAAACATTTTTTTTTACTGCAAATGAATAAGACCCCCCCCCCCCCCCCCCCCAAAAAAAAAAAAAAACAAAAACAAAAAAACAAAAAAAAAAGGAATAAAAAAAGAAAAAACAACAGACAAACAAATCAAAAACAAAATAAAATAAACCACAAACAAATAAAGATAAAAGGTGATATCATTAATTTTTGAGTGAGTTATGTCTCTTTTCTTAGAAATGATTATATCAACCTATTTGAACTACAGTGAAACTTGTATATAACGACCTCCTTAGGGACACAAGAAAACTGGTCTTTATAGGGAGGTGGTCTTTATATAGAGGTTGATTTGTACTATTGAGGACAGCAAAAACCAGTCTTTGTGACCAGGTGGTCTTTATACACCGGTGGTCACTGAAGCAGGTTATACTGTACTTTGAACTGATAAAGATGTTGACATCATACCTCCAATAATTTCTTTTCTTTGATTTTTTCTTCATCTTCAGAATCACTACTTGTGTTTTTCTTGTGCTTTTTCTTATTCTTCTTTTTCTTTTTCTTCTTTTTCTCCTTCATTTTTTCTTGATGTTGCTATTTATAAGGAAGTAAATAAAAAGGAATATAGATTAGATATGATGCTAGGGTTGATTTTTTCAAGATTTTGGGATTTGAGCCAAGCCCCTTATAACTGGGAAAAATAGGACCATTTTGGTATCAATTGGGGAAAATTCATGCACATACTCAACTGGGAATTTTCAGCCAAATTTTGTGGAAGAAAGATATAATTTGCCATTGGGACCAAGTCCCTTTAATTCATCAACCCCTGAAATCACATTTGGACCTGCCAGAATTTAGGAGTGTATGAATTAAAATCAAAATTTCATAATAATTTTACATGCAACATCAACTCGTTCATTCCTGAATTATGACAGATGACCATAACATTTATTAATCTTGGTGAGTCTAAATGTGATTTCAGGGATTGATGAGTAAATGGATTTTATCCATGAAATCAACTTGAAAAAAAAAACCTGGATACATATCGCAAAATTATAATAACTAGACTGACAGGACTTGACCAAATAGCTGCATCTGGATCATATTTACCCCAACACCTGACATAAATATGACACAAGTTACACAAGTAAAAATAGGGAACTCAAAGGTCCATGCTGGTCATTCAGAATAGTCCCCACCCTATCTACCAATCCCCTACTTGGGGAGGGGGAGATGGATTTTACAATTAACATTAGTCTTACCCTAGAGAGTACAGATGAAGCATATTATTGTATCATGACAATTTTAAAAGTCAACCTCAATTAGCAAGCATCCAATTCTTTAAAAGAAATTGTTTAAAAAATTGTCAAAAGTTAGCGCATGGCTTCACTTGCACACTGAAAGATGATGGTGGATCACAAAACAGAATTTTGCATTGATTTATTTGATCTAAAAACATTTGCTATTATCTTACTCACTGTGAATCTCAATTTTACTAAGCAGCATACATTTCCCCAGTTATAAATCTAATACACACGATAAGTCTGGTTTTGGGTTTTGTTTAATTGGCGTTTTATGCCAAACTCGAGGAGTTATATGGTGAAGACCAGTTTGTAATGGTGGAGAGTACCTTGTTAACCTTCCCCAAGAAAATTGGCATACTTCCTCACAAAATCAGCTCAGGTTCTTTCACAATGAATTATAGAAATGTGCCTCCCAATCCCGAGATTCTACTTACCTCTAACAAAGACTTTGGTTCTTCTATTTCCTCATCTTCATCTGGGTGTTCTCTATTATCTAAGTGAAGCAAATCATTCTGAAAATTTGATAAAAAACATTGTTAAGTTGCTGTGGTTTAGTTGATACAATTTATATTATATTCTAGAAGCTGAACATTTCAATAAAGTTAAGTTGCAATTCAGTTGGTCCCACAGACTAAACAACAAATCAAAAGTTGTGGTGTGAACATGATATTGTGGCCCACTGTAGCATTGTTAACATCTGTAATTAACAGAGCCATATACAATGTAGTGTTAGTATACTACACAGGAAATGGGATAATTAAGGTGATTAAAAATATACTAATTATTATAGTACTCATGTTACATCTGGCACTACCAACAATGTACTTGTTATTACTGTACACAAATTGTGACACTACTAACAATGTACCTGTTAATACTGTACACAAATTGTGACACTACTAACAATGTACTTGTTATTACTGTACACAAGTTGTGGTAATACTAACAATGTACTTGTTATTACTGTACACAAGTTGTGGTAATACTAACAATGTACTTGTTATTACTGTACACAAGTTGTGGTAATACTAACAATGTACTTGTTATTACTGTACACAAGTTGTGGTAATACTAACAATGTACTTGTTATTACTGTACACAAATTGTGACACTACTAACAATGTACTTGTTAATACTGTACACAAGTTGTGGTAATACTAACAATGTACTTGTTATTACTGTACACAAATTGTGACACTACTAACAATGTACTTGTTAATACTGTACACAAGTTGTGGTAATACTAACAATGTACTTGTTATTACTGTACACAAGTTGTGGTATTACTAACAATGTACTTGTAATTACTGTACACAAATTGTGACACTACTAACAATGTACTTGTTAATACTGTACACAAGTTGTGGTAATACTAACAATGTACTTGTTAATACTGTACACAAGTTGTGGTAATACTAACAATGTACTTGTTATTACTGTACACAAGTTATGGTTATACTAACAATGTACTTGTTATTACTGTACACAAGTTGTGGTAATACTAACAATGTACTTGTTATTACTGTACACAAGTTGTGGTAATACTAACAATGTACTTGTTATTACTGTACACAAGTTGTGGTAATACATGTACTAACAATGTACTTGTTATTACTGTACACAAGTTGTGGTATTACTAACAATGTATTTGTTATTACTGTACACAAGTTGTGGTTATACTAACAATGCACTTGTTATTACTGTACACAAGTTGTGGTATTACTAACAATGTACTTGTTATTACTGTACACAAGTTGTGGTAATACTAACAATGTACTTGTTATTACTGTACACAAGTTGTGGTATTACTAACAATGTACTTGTTATTACTGTACACAAGTTGTGGTAATACTAACAATGTACTTGTTATTACTGTACACAAGTTTTAGTAATACTAACAATGTACTTGTTATTACTGTACACAAGTTGTGGTATTACTAACAATGTACTTGTTATTACTGTACACAAGTTGTGGTATTACTAACAATGTACTTGTTATTACTGTACACAAGTTGTGGTATTACTAACAATGTACTTGTAATTACTGTACACAAGTAACATGAGGCCTCCTTAACAATGAATTTATTATTAACGTAGGATCTTCACAGGCAACATGTTGTGGCATCATCCATGTTATCAATAATGTAATTGTTATTATGCATATTAAGGTACACAAGTTGTGGCACTATCAACAACATACTTGTTATTAGTACTTGTTATTATGGTACAGTACACATGTGGCACTATAAACAATGTATTTGTTATTAAGGCAGAGTACACATGTGGCACTATAAACAATGTACTTGTTATTATGGTACAGTACACATGTACTATAAACAATGTACTTGTTATTATGGCAAAGTACACATGTGGCACTATAAACAAAGTACTTGTTATTATGGTACAGTACATATGTGACACTATAAACAATGTACTTGTTATTATGGTACAGTACACATGTGGCACTATAAACAAAGTACTTGTTATTATGGTACAGTACACATGTGGCACTATAAACAATGTACTTGTTATTTTGGCAGAGTACACATGTGGCACTATAAACAAAGTACTTGTTATTATGGTACAGTACACATGTGACACTATAAACAATGTACTTGTTATTTTGGCAGAGTACACATGTGGCACTATAAACAAAGTACTTGTTATTATGGTAAAGTACACATATGGCACTATCAACAATGTACTTGTTATCATGTGGCACTATTATCATGTACATCTTATCATGGTACAAATGTATCTCCTGTTGTGACACTATCAATTATGCCCTTGTCATAATTGTACACAAGCTGAGGTACAATTCTGTTGATGTTTTATTTTACGACAGAACAGATTGTTAAGCTATCAGCATTTAGTGTAGTTACACGTAGACCAGCCTGCTGATGAATGTTTTCTCTCTAATTCCTAGCTTGTTTAACTCATCAACCCCCAATAAACAATGCACTCTCCTATAAATCAATGATTTAGGCCACTTCAAATGTGTCTTTAGGGGTGAATGAGTTAAAGATTTCTGATGATAATGGACAGTCTGAAGACAATCTGATGATCCTTACCTGTGCTGCAGCTTTGCCAGCTTCTCCAGTACAATACGATTCTTTAATCATTGAATGACAACACTTAAATCCCCATCTACCTTCATGCCAGTAAGAGCCCCAGATACTCTGCAATGTAAGATTTCAGTATGTAGTCATAATTATAGTTATCCATGTGAAATTAAAAAGACATAGTGCATACAATGAAACCTGTCTTAAAAGACCACCACTAATTCTGTCATAGAAATGTGGTCTTACAAGACAGGTGGTTTCTGAAAAGAGGTTTCATCTAAACAATTACTTAACTAAGTGGTGTAGTTTCAAAAGACAGGTGGTCCCCTATGACAGTGGTCTCACAAGACAGGTTCAACTGTACAAAATACTTCACGTCAACGAGTATCGTCATACTGTTTACCTGGAAATATTCACTCCTGTTTAATTTTCACCAATTTCGCCCCAAATGAAAGTGAAAATTTCAAGTTGAATAACTGACGCACAGATATACATGCCATCCATGAGACTATGGTGATTTAGGGTAAATTTAAGACAAGAAGAATATGTTTTCTGTCAGAAAAGGGCGAAAATAACCAGCGACGAAAATTTCCACGTATACTGCACATCATTGGTAAAGTGATGTAAAATGAGAGAATTGTCAGTGTATTTTACTGAATGCCTACTGTCTTGTCATGAAAGATCCCCAACTCAATGTAGATATGTGTCATAATTTCATAAGACAGTTCATCGATGACAGCATTACATCTTAGATACTGACTTATCATACAATTTTTATTGATTTTAAGAAGTAGGTCAAATAGAATTATGTAGGTCACAAGGTCATGGTACCATCCAAAAGGGTTGATCATGAGGATTTGCACTCTTTATATTTAAAAAAAAAAGATAGAGCCAAGGTTTATACAATGTAATGGCATTATCTAGGTCAAAAGTCATTCAAAAAAAATCATATTCTTAATGGCAATGACCTTGACATATAATTTATGATTTCAAAAACTAATAACAAGGAATATTTCAAATCCATCTCAGCAACTTGGGTTATTGTGGGTGATAAGAAAACAACACATCTACCTCTGAAATGTAGTCTTATAAGACTGATAAGAGGTGGTCTCTCAAAAGAGGTTTTATTCAGAGGAGTGTGATCTTATAGGACAAGTGTTCTTTTATTAGAGTGGTTTCAATACACTATTAGTAGCTGTTTCAAAATCTTATAAATCAAAATCTCAGTTTCCTCACAGGACCTCTAAGGCCGAGTGGTAAGAGAATCCCTCTTTAAACCATGAAGTCCAGACCTGCCAACTTTTGAAAACTAAAAAGTGTAACATATGCCAAGCGTAGCAATGGTGAAAAAATTAGCCGGGTGTCTGAGAGCCACAGACCCCCAGAAGCCAACAACACTTAACTGCTCTAAGATGACTTTTGGAAAGATTTCAACAATATTTACTATGTAACAAGAGGCCAAAGAAGGTCTCAATCACTCACCTGAGAACCATCTACAAATGTGGAAAGAAGACCAAGAAGACTAAGTACATTTAGGCTGATCTGGCCAAGAAACATAAATGTTGCTGCATAAAGAAATTCATCAAAAATTCTAGAAATCATACTTCGGCAAAATTCTTGCACAAGAACATTTCTTCAATTAAATACAAGTAAAACACTTTAATGCATCATTTTGAATGCAAGGGGACATAATTGAGGAAATCATGCAAATATTAATGAAAATGACAAAGTTTGAAAAGACCTCAAAAACGCGTCAAAAATTAAATTCCGATTTCTATGAAGAAAACAAAATTGAATCATACATCCATGTAGATCACTCAGAAACAATCCAGTTTTCAATTTATGTACTGGTTCTGGAGAAGAAGATTTTCAAAGAGGGTACTTTTTGGGACTTATTCTACTCCACCCATGTGCCAATCTGGCTGAAAACTACAAACTTGGTAAAGGACCTTGAGCAATTGCTTCCTGTAAAGTTTCGTCAAAATTCCTTCAGTAGTTTTGAAACAAAAGCTGATAGTGTGAAAAATGCATCCCCCACCTCATTTTTTGCAGTCTTAAAAATTTCATAAAAATTCTAGAAATCAAATTTCTGCAAAATTCTTGCACAAAAACATTTCTTCACCTAATTACAAGTAAAACACATTAAATGAATGCATCAAAGTGAATGTAAGGGAGATAATTAAGGAAATCATGCAACAATGAATGAAAATGGCAAAGGCTGAAAATACCTCAAAAACGCGTCAAAAATTAATATTCAGATTACTATGAAAAATACAAACTGGATTCATACGTCCATGTAGATCAGTCAGAAACAATCTGTTTTTCATTTCATGCAGTTATTCTGGAGAAGATTTTTAAAGAGGGCAGCTTTTGGGACCTATTCTGGCATGCCCTGAACCAACCCCTGGGCCAATCTGGCTGAAAACTACAAACTTGGTAAAGGACCTAGAGCACTTGTTTTCTGTAAAGGTTTGTCAAAAATGGCAAAGGCTGAAAAGACCTCAAAAATGCGTAAAAAATTTATTTTCTGATTTCAATGAAACTAACAAACTTGAATCATACATCCATGTAGATCACAGATACAGTTAGTTTTTCAATTCATGCAGCAGTTCTGCAGGAGAAGATTTTTAAAGAGGGGTTCCCCTGGGGCCTCTTATGCCTTTGGCTCATTGAGCTAAAAATAGTTGATAGATACTGGTCAATGGTTAATATGATATGACCTATAAGCATTAAATTTTGGTACCTGTACATTCACTATTCAGTCTATTTTCTTCAATTACTCAACACTTTATGTGTTGCAGATTTGGCTGTCCTCAAAAATGTTTAATTATAATGCTGCATGTAACAAGGCTGCTAAAAAGAAATTCAGCATTTGTAACCGCACTTTCCATTTTTGAATTTGATCGCACAAAAAACGCATCCATTTTATATGAACCTACATTCTGTTAGTGTTTTGTCATTTTTAAATGTCAGTGTCACAAGTAACACAACGGGCATACGTTATTCCCTTTGAAAATTTTATAATATCCAGATAAGTCTTCGAGTATTCCTGGCGGAAATGTACGTTTTTTTTGTTGGTGTTTTATCACTCTCAAACGCCAGATCCTCATATCTAGACTGCATTTTTTCATTGTTAGCCACCATGTTGTAAACACATATTTCAATACACTATACCCCTCTAGAGACAAATGATAGCATTTCAAGGGAGGTAACTTCGATAAGCAACTCTTCTGTAAATCAATGACTTAGACCAGTCCAAATGTGTCTTTATAGGTGAACGAATTAAAAAATAAAGAAAATTAAATTACCATGTGATTGTTGATATATACATCTTCTTCATATCGGGATTTGATGACAGTTTTTTCATTTCCTTTGATGATAGAACCGTGCCTTGAGTATTCAACATAGTCCTCCTGTCAAAAAGAAAACATATCGCTGAAACTTAAATTTGTCCCAATCTTAAAATAGTCCCCCAAAGTACACGAGCAATGCACATTTAAAATGTTTATATATGACATCATTTTATATTGAAATCAAATTTAAACAAAGAAGTGGAGAAACATGAAAAATACAACCCATGGAATCAAACCCTTATACAATATATATGTTACCACTTACTGTTTGAGCAAGCAGGAGTTGTTTTGGTGGTGCTTCTAAATACTTTTCACCACCATATTTTTCTAAAATTCCATCTTTCAGACTGGTTTTGCGTTCATCTTTTCTCTTTGTAACTTCTTTTGATAACAATTCTAGCTTTGTAGGATCAGCTTGTAAATGTACATCTGTTCCTTTTTCATAGGCTTCCCAAGCAAATACTGTAAACAGAATAATATAATTTTAAGGATTATTGTCCAACACGACTCCATGAAATTGTATTCTTAGCCTTTGATCAACCTTACAACTCACAATAAGTATGGTCTCAGTTTATTTAACGTTTCCTGCATATTGCCCATTGCACGGCATACCCCGCACTAACCTTAAATCCTTGTTATAGAAAAAAGCATACCAGATAGCCTGCATCACTAGATTGTCTATGGGTAATACAATGGTACATATCGAGCAGTTTAACAGCAACTCAGGGGGCACGGAGTTCGATTGGTGGTAGGATATTCATTCATGTGTGAATATTTTCAAGTGAAATTGGTGCTTAAAGAAATAAATGATAATAATTTGTGTTAATCAATTCAAAATTACCTTGCCAAACATTGTTTTTTTTAATATTTTTAAATTCAAAACAAAGGAAAAAGGTTCAGATAGCCCGCATCAAAAATAGCCAGTTTAGGGGGTTGAGAAATTTTATAATTATGAAACGTGAGTGCCAAAAAGTGCATGCCTTCAAAGGTGAGGGGTCTGGGGCTATTTGAATTTTTCAAAGGAGGGGTTGCAACCCCCATCTGAAGTCCACCAATGCAGAACATAGTATTCTGGAAAAATTGTATTACCCACTTGCAATACACAGGAAATTATGGTACCTCTATCTCTGATGAGCTGCCTACCTGTATATTAAATTCATTTGTTATTTTTCATTCAAAGATATTTTTTTTTTAAGAAACAAAAATATCATTTGATTATAGCTTTACATAAACATATCATCTGAAAAGAAAACTGATCTTCATCTGAGTTACTTTAAATCAAATGCGCTGGTCAAAGCTAAACATTTTTATATCAACCATTGATAAATGAATGAAATGAAATTTAACTTTCAAAATTATAACATTGGAACTAAAACATGCATAACTGTCTAAAAAAAATCTCAGCTTTTTAACCCTTTCATCTCTACAGGCAACCAATAGACCCATCATAAACAATAGAAAGAGCATACCATTCAGGAACTCAGGGATGAAAGGGTTAAAGGCATATACTGAAGACTCAAAAAATTTTGTTTGTTTGGTTTTATTTTGATTTATAGCATTCTTTTCATTTAACAACGAAATTAAAACCATGAGGAACTTTTACATAAATTATACGTAGTAATAGGTTCCTTTACTAACGTGGCTTTTATTTCAATAAAATTTAATGAAAACAAAACTGTTATATTTTTAAAACAATGAACCCCATGATATTTGCTGACTCTACAGTATCGCTTTTGATTTCAACACTGTCATATGGAGTAGAAATGAATTAAAATAATGTTACCTTGCTTAGTAGCAAACTGATGAGCATCTCCAGAGAAACGGACAAAATTATCTCCACCATACTTTAATCTAAAAATAGAAAAACATAAGTAAAGTTTAAGGCATAAATGGCGTAAAAAGAGGCTTTGAAAATACTGTATAGCTGGAAATTTTGGCCCCTGGTTATTTTCGACCTTCTGCGACAGAAAACATATTCATTCAATCTTAAATCATTTTAAATTTACCCTCTGATTTAAGGCCGAAAATACTGAAAATGAATTGGGAGCAATTTCCAGGTATGCAGCCCGAGCATATGTATGATTCTTCTGCTTGGGGTACAAATAAGGGGCAGGAAATGTAGGGGAACAAAGTTACATGTAAAAAGGGTAAAATGGGGGCAGACTTGCAGTCATAATTCAGGATAGGGCAGGGCACCCTGCTTAAATCCTTTTGCTAAAAAAACTGGCATTTATTACTGAATGTTTAAAAAATAAGTTCAAACATCTGATGGTTTTCAACATCTGTTCTTGTGATTAAAAGTAGGCTTCCTACATGTAAATATTGAAAAATGATTCAATTACCTGCAGTCAAGATTGAATGTTGTGACAGCTGAAAATCTATTTCGCACAATTCAAACTTAGCCCTGAGAACACAAGGATTAATAGACCTTTTATTGTATAGGATCCTGTGCCCTTTCAGTTGCGAAGTTTACATCCCAATGGGCAAAAGTGGAGGGGGGGGGGAAGTAACTAAAGTTACACATACAATAAATTATTCACCCATCTTCATGACAACATGGTTCTCATTTGAAGACGTGGAGATTTTGATTGAGTGGTACTTAGAGTTTTGAGATTCTCCTTTGTCGGCATATTGAATGTGAGCTGTACAGTGGACATATTTTGGAAATTGTCTCCAAATTGGGAAAAAAATAGTAAATATTGCATTGAGAATGGGATCTTTTACATACTGATGATATTTAAAATTCCTGTAACATACATGACCAGTTACCGAGTTCCTGACATATTTGTGTTTACAGTCATTTGATAATTCTAGTGCACATAAAAATCTGGCGCATTCACCTCTGTGTGCAAAAATCACTAAAATTTCATGTGTGCTAAAATTTTTCATTTTACAGTATTGCATGAAATGAGAAGCTTACAAATACAATGTGAAATTATATACTTACTCCAGTTCTGGATTATTGGAATTCTTAAATGGATTTTCTCTCATTGATCTGGTTTTGGGGTCGTAAAACGCTGAATTGGGATCCAAGTTATACAGATACTGCAGAGAAATAAAACATTGTTGTAAACATAAATAATTTGAATTTTGAAATAGATTTTAACTGATTTCTCATGATAAAATATTGATTTATTTGTTTTGTACAAACATGGACATTAGCTATATTTGTGCTACACATTCTACCTGGTTCTTGAAAGTTACAGTGTGGTGTATACTGTAAACTGGATATTTATACATGGTAGTAATTTACACTAAATCTACAATGAAGAGCTTTTCAAGTAAATTATCTCCTGCATATCAGTTCCACAGCTGTGCTGAGAATTATCATTGAATACAGGTTGTTGGTTGGTTGTTTTGTTGTTTAACATCCCATTCAAGAATCTTTCACTCATATGGAGACCTCACCAATGCCGGTGAAGGGCTTCAGAGTTTGGCCTATGTTAGGCACTTACATCCATTGAGCAGTGAGGTTTCTTTAACGTGCCGACACCTACTGAGACATGGGAACTTGGTTTTTACTGTATCATCTGAAGGACAGGAAACCAACATGCCACTGGCCGGCTCTTGAATACAGGGCTGCTCACAATAGGCTGTGACATTGATAAATAATTCATGCATATGATTTGCATAAGAAAATTGCGTAATTAACAACATGCAGAAATATCCACATTAACAGTATCAGATCATTATCTATGTCTCTATAAGACTAAATAAAAAAATGTGTCTGATTCTCAAGCAATCCCTTGTTTAGCATTTGGTGAAATATGGACACAAACATTTATTTAGCATAAACTTGGATGACTCACCTTGGCTGTGTCTTCACGAATACGCAAGTTACGGACAGTAATTCTCTGCTTTGTCTCAAACTTTTGTCCAGGCATATCAACGTCGTCAGCATATTTGTCTTCGTCATCGCCTTCTAACTAAATGGAGCAAAAAAAAAAAATACAAAATGTAACATATTGCAACACAAAAGTAATCAATTACAATGTAATACTGAAATGTAACGAGACAAAAGCCATTTTATTCGACAACTGATCGATTGAAAGACTGCTGATGACAATTGGTTGATTATCAAATTGTGAACAATTACAAAACTTTAACCTAAAACTTAACTAGACAGTCTATGGCCTATAAAACATAAAGCCCCCCCCCCCCTTCCTCCTGGTTTCACTGACTGGGGACTAAAAAGCATTTGTCTAAAATAACTTTAAGAGCACATTATGGGAGAAGAAATTGTTGTAAGTTTATCAACATTATCATATAATAACTAGATGTCATTTGTCTCCCTCTTCAAGTCATGACCAATAACTTATATGAAATTTTGAATGAATTAGATTGAAAAGTTACAGCCCACACAAAAGCTCTGTCCATGGATGCACTGTGACCTTGACCTTGAAAACATGACCCAGGTTTAAGGTCATGAGAAACCTTAGATAACATACTAAAGTTTGCATGCATTTGAGGCAATGGTTGGAAAGCTGTAGACCAAATAAAACACTTTTCCCTGGGTGTACTGTTATCTTAACCTTGATGATATGACCCTGTGATGGGTCAGCTCATGACACACCTTTTTAGCATGACCAATAATGCATTAAAGTTTGAATGCATTACAAGCAAGGGTTAAAAAGTTACAGCCTGACAAAATTTGTAACAAAACTTATGTCTCTCCCCACCCCATTATAGAGTGTTGACAAATTACATAAAACAAATTAAATAAGATGAAAAAAATATTTATCAGTGAACATGCTATACCTTATCCTTGTCTTCTGTTTCATTTTCCTGTAAGAAGTTCTGTTCCTTTAACATTCTTTTTGCCTGTAATTCAAAACATGAAAATATTCATTTATTGTGCATCTAGCTTGGATTTCATCATTAGCATGGCGAGTGTAGTAAAAAAATTTAAAACAGATTTATAAACATACAGTGGAACCTCGCCTTAAGACCACCTGGCTTAGCAGACCACCTCACATTTCAGACCAAAAACTTCCAGTCTCTTGATAAGAGTTTAATAAATACAGAACCTCACTTAAGCAACTTGTTTTTCATTGACTGCACTGCATCAGTATACCGGTACTCAACGAAACCATAATCAGTGCAGAGCTAGTGGTACAACAAACCACAGTAATGCAGTACCATCAGAATTTCATTTCCCGTCTGTGTAAATATAAGTCATGTCCTATAATAGTGTAATAAACTACAGGAATTTTCATGAGATTTAGACATATCTTTGTCTGTTTTTTGTTGTCGTTTTATGCCAATCTCAAAAAAATTTTAAGTTACACAGAGGTGACAAGATTTTAACAGAGGAAGACAGTAAAAAAAACACCTGGTTACAATGCACCTGGTGAATGAGCACTGGCCTTTTACAAATAAACTGACTCTCTTCCCAACATAATCAACCAATAATCCAGCTTGGATCAAACTCAAGTTAAACTGTAAATATTAGGTTTTATTACATGGATGTGTAATCATACAGTTATAATACAAAGTTCAATATACCCATGCAGTACATATTGTCGTATTGCACTGCAGCTAAATACAAAAATTTTGCAGGATCTGCTTTTCTAGATGGCATTCCATTCATCCAAAATATTTTATAACGTCATTAATGTTGCATTCATGATGCAGTGTTTTGGCTTGAGTATATAATATAAAAATGTTTCTATCTGTATCATCAGACAGCACTTGATCATTGAGCTACACTTTCGTTGAATCCTTCTGCCACAGCAATCCTTTGCAGTCTGATAATACGGATAGAATCATACTGTATTCGCCCCAATACATGCCCAGGGTGCTACAAATATAGGGGAAAATGGTGGTCTTATATTGGGACCAATTATTAGTCAAACTGTTTTAAAAAGATTACTTGTTTATATGGCACTGTGGTAAAGTAGTTGTAGTTAATACAGAGGAAACTTATCTACATTCTTCTGTTGCTTGGGGCTAAAGATAAACGGTTACTTATCATTTCCTGGTCCACATCTCAACAAATGGCTAGAAAAGCTACTCAATCCTGTGAAAAATAGGTGAGTAAATTTGAACTATAGGGGGAGGGGTGCTTATAGGGACATGGGCAGTTATTTGGTTGAATATTGTATGTGTAGCTTTGTATATTTACAACTTATTTGAATTGTGTTTAATCATCAAACCTCATCAATTTTAGCATACTCTTCTTTGACAATCTGTTGATGATCTTCAATATCAATGTCGTTCCACCTGTCTCTCTTGCTGTCATAATCAGCCTCGTGATGTTCAGGTATATATTCGTCAGGCGCGATGTTATCACCTGTGTATTTGGCACCTATCTTTCTGGGTCTCTGTAATATTGAACAACATTTCATAATATACTATATAAACACAAATTCATTTACAGAACAAGGTAACTATGGCAATTATGATTATCTAGTGTCGAAGTTTAGCATCTGTGGATTATCAAAATTGTAACTAAAGTGAAACATATCTTGACAGACCACTCCATCAGCAACTGAAATGTGACCTTTCTAAAGAATGGTGGTCTTCCCAAGACAAATAGTCTCTCAAAACACAGGTGGTCTCTTTCAAGACAGATGGTCTCTCTCTCTCTCAAGACAAGTGGTCTCTCTCAAGACAGGTGGTCTCTCAAAGATGTTTTATTTACAGAGATATTAAACTGAGTGGTTTACAAAATATGGTCTCAAGAGACAGGTGGTCCTTCAAGATAGGTTCCACTCTATAGCATTCTAATAGAATCATTACCGCAGCTAGACTTCAAAATTTATTAATTATATTAAATTAGAATCATTATATCTTACAGACTTAAAGTGGCCTTAGCTGTGTTTTTAAAAAAAGAAAAATTTTTTACTACTTAGATTGATGTATAATAACAAATAAGAGATATAAAAATGTACACAGGCATACAAATTCTTACACTCCTATATATTTTGTGAAAATAAGGTCAATGAGATACCTACAGTACTTTTTGAGAAATATAAATGGTAACAAACTTCCTTTGGTCAAAATCCAAAATGGCAGCCTGTCAGCCATGTTGGAATCTGATCTCTCTGAAAATGTAATATGCCCAACTAGACCTTAAAGGGAAACTTCATGTCAAATTTAAACAAGATCCCTTCAGTACTTGCTGAGAAATAGGGGTAACATACTTCCATTGTCAAAATCCAAGATGGCCACCTGTCAGCCATGTTGGATTCTAATCTCTCTGAAAATGTAATATGCTCAACTAGACCTCAAGGGGAACCCTCATGTCAAATTTCAAGAAGATCCCTTCATTCCTTTCTGAGAAATAGCAGTAACAAGAATTGTTCAGGACAGATGGAATTAAAAACTGACAATGGACAGACCACGGATATAGGATGATTTGTATTTAAATGACCATCTGTTGATGATGGGCTAAAAAAGAAAGATTTTTTTTTTAATTTAATGTCCCTTTAAGTTTTATCATGCAATTAGAACACAATAATACCTCTGTACAATGTCCTCGTTTCATTTGCCACCTCTCTTTATGCCACAATTTTTGAAAGTCTGTTTTTCGCAATAATTTCATTTAAGGTTTCCTCAACCTATTGCAAAACCCCTTTGTGATGCCAAATTTGTGCTGAACATATGGTGAAAGTATAACAAGGTTTTACTGTAATTACAACATGTATGTAACATTGTGTGTTACAGTTAGATACTCATAACTTTGGCATGTTATGACTTCCAGTATCATTCTGAAAAAAAATAATTTGTGTTTAGATAAGTTTGGTGAGTAGAACTAAACTAAAAGGATATAGCTACCTCAAGACAATCTTTCTTTTTGTGGGTCATTGCTCCACAATTTTCACATGCTCCTTTTCTAAATTTTGTGGCCAATGGACCCTGAAAGTTAAAAGGAAATTGTAAAGTAATGTATCTAGAAATAAAATGAAAATAAAGAAGTATGCTATGCACTTGAAAACGGACAAAAAGAGTCTAACATACGATGCTGCCACTTACAAGTTTGAGTTCAAATTCTGTATTAACCCAATGAAAGATTATCATAAAATCAACAAAACATAAATTATTAACACTTACTTTCTTTTTATTTTTTTCATGAAAATTGATTGAATAGATACATCATGTACTCCAATAGTGAAAAACAAACAATTGACTTACATGACATAGACTCAATTGACCAGTGCTTGAACGAAAAACATGGTTTTTTGTAATTTACATCCAAAATGGTGCAATGATTAAAGTAAATGAATTTTGAGGTTATGACAGACACAAGTTGAATATTTTCCATAATGTGTGAACCAGTTGACTTTTGAAATGTATTTTTGGGAGTTGATCACATGACACCACTGTAATGGCAGAAATCAACATTGTAGTGGAACATTTGTCAAACACCCCGAAAAATAAATTGTAAAAGCAAATTTTTGTTGTAATTCAATTGATACATGATATTAAAACTTTTTTCTGTTTTAAGGTACAGTAATATTTATTTTCAGGTATTTTATCATGCCAGAACGAGATGAACATAAGTTTTCAACTAAAATATTCAACAAGTTTTGCTTCGATTTTGGCATGAAGTGTTCCTACAGAAGTTTAATTATGTTATTTGAAATCAAATTCTCCTAAGCAGTTGGTAGAGAAGTAAGGTCATATCCCATAATTTTATGTTACCCTGTGTTTGATCCTCCCCCTTTGTATAGACGAGGAAACGGTAAATTTGTAAAGTGTTTGAGCACTGTTCCTGTTCGAGCACTGGTCAAGTGAGTCTAGTGTTTGGACCTGACATAAACATGGCACATGATGACGTGCAATTCAATTTTCGTATCAGATGCAAATCAGATACTGCAGTCAATAAATGTAAATATACAAAACATCTCAGGTTTTAACTTTGGTTTAAATTTTATGAAAGAAACTCAAATTATTTGATAGAAACCAAAATGCTGCACAAAGACAGGCGAAAAAACAACATTCCCCTCAATCTTTCAAGATGTCAGTGACATAATACAATCTGAGACTATCTCAATCGTGGTGTTGATTTAATTATTCCAGAACCTAAATGAGATCCTGGTGATAGATATAAGACATGTACCTCTTTTATTCCCTTTTTTGACCATAGGTTCAGAGGGGTAGACTTTCTCATCTTTTCTTCCTGCTGTCGCTGATGTATTAATGTAGCCTGTGTTGAATTATAGTACCAAGGGGCCTGCATAATATACTGGGGTATATGGGGGTTGATTTCTCTGTAAACAAAAAAAAAGACAAAATTAAAAAAATACTGGTACTGAGAATTCCTACATGTACATTGTATATGTGAAATCATTATTAAGTTAATGGTAAGTAATTACAAATCTTGAATCAAAATGGATTGACAATTGCAGACAAAAATCTAACTCTCCATCCCCCCTTCTAAACTGAATTTAAGACAAGAGTGAATGTTTTCTGTCAAAAAAGGGTTGAAACTTTCAGGTATTTAGTACTACAAAAATCCCAGAAATATTACAACAACAAATATATATTGATTAATTTCTAGTCAGAATATATATACATACTTTCCTTCTTCATCTGTCATGGCAGGAGCAGTTCCAGCTTTTCTCATTTCCTCCAGTTCCTTCTGCTTCCTCCAGTCTTCCCTGGATTTTTTCTTCGGTTCATCCTGCTCCTCTGACTTTACCTGTTTTGCCACCACAGATGGTGGCAAGTTCAATACGAATGACATCTTTACAAAAGATCTGTATGTCCCTCAAGTCATCAAATGCTGTAAAATATCAAATATCAAGTTGTCATGTAGCTAAATTACTAAGTACAATGTACTGATAACTAGTTAAAGCTAAAACAGACCTTTGTGCATATATAGAAATCAGAAATTCATTTCTGAACTGGAGAGAAAGTAAATTGTAGCCAATGACTTACAGAATGTGCATTGGCCATCAATGAAGCAAACTCAAAGATAACATGTACACAATATAGAAAAGGGATAGAATTAATTAATAAATTTTACACTGTAGAACTACATAAATGCTCCAGACTTGACCAATTCAAACTGACACTTCACCAATTGCAAGCACTCTTTACAAAAATGTATTCAAATCAAATGTATACGAGAGTTATTCTGGTCAATTTTTTTGCGGGAAATGTTTATATGATCAGCTTCTACTGAAAAGTGGATAAAGTCCAAGTACGAATTTGCTTTTAGTTATGGCAGTGGACTCGGCAATATATAATACCCATTTAAAGAATTTTCACCGCAATTCCCCATGTCTACAATGCATTTGGGCCTCAATTGGGTCTTATGCAAACTCCTGTGACCCGAGTTGAAATTACAATGGTGGATATGGAAATTAAGAAACATTATGATAGATATTAATTAGCATCGTTAAATGTTATCACACATTAAAAGTAATATGGATTCTTAAAGATGGATTATTTATTAACCTAAACCGCGAGTACTTTTTGCATGTCATGTGAAAATAAATGAAAATTCAACGACTCAAAGGAGGCCTCGTCAGCCGCAGATTTTCCCCACACAATTCATGAACAGGGAAATCGAAGGAGAGGTGGGAAGTATGACCGTTTCAATAGAAATTATCCTTTTATCAGTTAGTCAGTCAATGCATCACTATATTATATATATTTGACGCAAACTTTGTGTACATAAATAACACATACTGATCCCTACAATATTTAGACATAATGTGATCCAAAACTTACATTTTTTGCCGTTTAATTTTTTATTACCTATGCCACTTTATCTACAACTATCCAAACTTTCTCTCCTGTTCCACTAGAGTGATGTGTAGCCTTCCTTGATTAGGCCTAGTGGCTAGTAAGTGAGCCAACGTCTCAACTGACGAAGTGCAATTGAATAGGACCGCTTATAACGTTGAAAATGCGTTTCCTGTCAGAAATCTTATAATTAAATACTAAAACGAATGAAAATATATTAATTTATTTATCAAATATTTAATTCACTTTTATAAAAACAAACATGGAAATGTTAATACATTAAACAATGATTAGATGAAAAATGATGGTTTTTTTATCAATATGATATATAGATACTCTTTATTCTATTTCTACTTATTGTATTCTGGAATTTTTAAAAACCTGTTTACTGGTTACTAGCTGAAGGTAAGCTTGGGTTAAATATTTTAAATTATGGGCACTAAATTACATTGGACCAATATACTAAAGCGAACAGTTCATCTTTATATGCATATGTACATGTATATGAATGTGTATTCATTTATTGATCACTGCTTTTCTCAATAGCCGGGGAAAAAACTATAATAAATTCATGCTGTAACAAGTTCTCCATCTTAATCGCTGTACTGTACTGAAATGAAATGTAAACAAAACTTGATAAAAAGACAAAGGGAGTAGAAGCAAATATTCATCAACATATTTACATGTTAATATTACATTGTTTTAGATATAACATTGTTATAGGTAATATAATAATATGAACTGTACTGATTGGGAAATTAGCTGGCTATTGCATTATTTCGGCTATACAGAACACAATTGTGTGATATTTTTTTTAGATCAATTATGAGATCATCAGATGATGGACATTTTTGTCAAACAGAAGAAAAAAAATATTGTCGTAGTAAATAATTATGACAAAATCACACCATAGCAAGCTACTGGTCCCAGATTAGGCCAAACTTCCTGCCCCGATTTTAAGCAATTTTTGTTTTGGTAAAATCGGGTGCAGAAGTCCTTCCATATACTTTTTTCGTGGCAAGATGCTGTGATATTTTCACAGCAGCTTAGCAATCGTTTTAACCATCTATTTCTAATTGCTGACCTCTGATATTAGTTGATATGCTTACCTGATCTTTTAAATTTATAAATCCATCATCACTAATTGTGACATGACATATTTCCATTCACATAAGACGTGAATTCAAGCTACCCATCATTTTTATTTAATTGTCGTCCCGTTTCCCATCTTGAACATAAGAAATTCTAAGACTTATCTGATTGGTTAATCATAGATGCATATTCATTGTTGCATTTATGATCAACCAATCAGTGAACTTTACTTGACATGCACAAAAAATGCACAGTTAAACAATCCATCTTAAAGAATCCATATATATTTTTAATCTATGCTAATATTTAATAAACAATGCTAATTAATATTTATTGTAATTGTTTACACCATGTCCACCATTGTAATTTGAATTAAGGTCACGCAAGTTAATGTGAGAGTCAATTAGGGCTCAAGAGGAATTTAAAGTACCAAAAAGTATGTAATTAATCAGGTTTAACATGAGAATATCAAACATACCTCCAAAATTACCCATGAGAAAATCATAAAATTATAAACAAACAGGAGCTTAAGACCACCTGTTATGTTATGAATGGCCTCACTTCAGAAATGATGGATCAAAGATAAGTCAGACCAAGGTCAACTCGGAAATATATATTTGAACATTAGGCTTGTTTTACAGGACCACTTGCATCCATTGCGAAAAATTTGACAGCAATGTCTCTTATAAAGTTTATTTGTTGTCATCTTTAAAAAAAATATGAGAAGGGGACCTTGTCATTGGTCATGTGCGTGCGACCCGACTGCTCACTTTACCGCGTTCACCAGAAAGTGTGACACTATGTAAACAACATAACGAAAGTTTGCAGATTACTGGTGGGATTTTATTTTATTTTTTACGTTCAAAGTGCATATTATTTTATGGATACTAATATAATGAATTTAAAACTAATTATTAAATCTGTTTAGTATGTGTCTTTATTGAAGTCTTTGATGTAAAAATTGATGCGGAATGTTTATGATTTGAGTAAAGTGTATGTTTTGATAGAAGAAAATCAATCTAAATCATAATTTGGAAATGGAATTGGAAAATATCCATTTGACTGAAATTCTGTGTGTAAAAATGCCCAAGTGCTGCATCTGGAAAGTAGTTGGTATTATACCCAGGTGCTCTGAAAGTTATCTGAAGCACTGTCCATAGCACATGCATAGCACAGGCAAAATATTGTGGAATTTCACCTAACCAATAAAATTTATATATAAGAGAAAAAATCTTGAATGGATATAAATATGGTAAATAAATGATAAATCAAACAAAACACTATGTTAGTACATGTATGTAAGCCTTTAAATACATTTAATGTGTGAATGGAGACATAGTGTGAATGACAACACATTAAATTTGACTAAACTTGTTTTGTTTACAGGTTTGTGTTTTGTTTATGTTTTGTTTTGATGTAAGACTGCATCACAATACCGATGGATGACGTTGATTCACCATATTTGCAAAAGAAGAGTCGGCGTAAAACAGACTCAATGATGACTGAAATGAAAGCTAAATTAAAACAGAGAAAGAAAGATGGCTTAACGCATGGAATTAGCGATGAAAGTGATAACATAATTGAGGATGATGATGGTGATAGTGAAGAAGGTAAGAACTGCACTTTTTATTTATATATATTTTCACTTGTTATAGCTTCGTGCTGAAATAAAACTTTTTTGTCAGTGTTTTTTTTTCATTCCCTTATGCATCTTTCTGCATTTCGAACCTTCTCTCCAGAAATAGTTAAAATTCTAGATGATATAAGTGATCATGTTTCATGTGTTTCTTAAACATTATTTATTTTACAACAATTGACTAATGCAAGTTTTTATAGCATATCAATATATTTTGTTGGCACTGATGTTGACATGAGTGGGTGCTCTCTGTGGGTGGAAACTGGAGTACCCGGAGAACTCTCACATGCTCGAGCTGGCGATCACCATACCATCTCACATACTTCCTTAAACTTGGGTCACACTGATGAGAATCGGGTCCGCTAGCCACTGCTCAATTCAGACACCATGGGAACTCATTAGGGCTCCAACAACTTTTTCTGTGGTTTGAGGCTTTTTGCTTCTCTTATTTGAAATGAAACTGGACTAAATGTATCTTCATTTGACTTCAGTTGGGAAATTTTATTGCTATTTAGAAAAAAATACATTTTTTATAGCATTTTGAATGAGGCTTTCATTCTAGATACTGAATACATCTGTTTTGATGGTATATATATATATATATACATGTATATATATATATATATATATATATATATATATATATATATATATACACAGGGTTTTCCCTGACACAAAAATTTTGCGTATTTACGCGTAAAAATCCTAAATGACGCCTAAAATAAGATCTATTGCGTCCTAGTGGACGTGTTACATACTTGATGTCTTTCGAGATCGTTTGGGTAAATAAACCAAGCGTGCATCTTAATTTCTACCAGTTTGCTTCCTTTTTTATGTCCATTTTTAATTCTTATGTTCTATTGCAATTCCACAAGAAAACAAAGAAACTGAATTCATCATTTTATTTATAATAAAACAGTGAAATCTTTACCTCTAATATGGATCTAGAAGCAACAAGACAACATCGTTCATCACTTTATGGGTACTTCAGGAAGTATAAATTAAAGATGGGATACCAAACCCGACTTTCATGTGAATTATGCAAATTAAAAAATAATAATGAAAGTACTAATGATAGTTATATAAAATGATTTATTTACACAAATGTTTATGTAAATCTTACATATGATAAAGTACTTTAATACTTGAAATGGATAAAATAGATATAATTTTCAAATAAATAAATTTGAGGCATCAATTAGTAGGCTACATGTATTGAGTAACTTTTCACTTTTGCATCTATATTTCTAAAACATGTAAGTGTATTACAATTTATAGATTTTTGATATAAATTTTCCATATGATTTCAAATGTAGTTAAAACAACTATATTTTATTTCATTTCTTATAAACCTTTAATCTATAGTACATGTATGTATACCATAATTATATATTGAATTAAGGGAACTCTGAGGGTTCAAGAAACAAATCAGGAATTTATGATGGTGTTACAGTAACATATAAAAATGGTGCTGATGTTTTGTTTCACATATGAATGCAAGGAAAAACTGCTCACTCTCCCGACATGATTAAATTATGATCAGAAAATAAATGCTCCACATGTACTCTTGATGATTTCTCTATAGGGATGTCAGTAATTATTAACAAAAGTGCACATTTGACATTCAGTTTAATTCTGGTCGAATTGAAGTGGATGGCAAATGGACTCCTAAATTACCAAATGGACTCCTAATTTTGTAGTTGTGGGAGTCCATGGACTCCTCATTTGAAAATCACAGGGAAAACCCTGTATATATATATATATACATGTATATACAGCGTTCGAAAAATTTGTAGTGAGTGATTACATAACTTCCACTCACACAAACTCATTTTGCACTCGCCCAAGTATGAAAACGTAGTATTTCAAAGTAAATGTAAATTAATTCAGATTTTACAACTTCTATACAAATTATAGTGTTATGATTATTTTACCAAATCCTGAAATTCAGGTCCGTTCAGTATTGGTTCTTTTATTTACACACATCCAACTTCCACTTCCTCAACAAACTGCAAGTATCAGCTGTCAACACACGATGTATTCTGTGACATTTTTGGCCATGAGGTAAAGACTAACATGTTTAATTGTCAATAAAATAATTATTTAAGTTTCTAATTGTTTATTGTTACTGAAAATAGAAGGAAATGGACCAGTTTCGAAATTTGAAAGGGAAAACAGATTTTCAGTAGGGCGTCAGCACTCGCCACATGGGCGAGTTCATTATGGATATTTACTCGCCCGAAACGAATTTTTACTCGCCAATGCGAGAGGCGAGTGGATTTTTCGAACCCTGATATATATATATGTATATATATATATTTATATATATATATATGTAAAACACAGGAAAATTATAATTTCTATATTTAGTTAATTGTCATCACCTGAAAAACAATGGACTCTTCTGTAAATCAATGACTTAGATTAGTCCAAATGTGTCTTCAGGAGTGAATAAGTTGATAAGCGTGATCACAGTAACATACAAATCATAAAACATTACATGTGTGTGTATTTTTATCAATAACTCATCAAACCTTGAAAAACGATGGACTCCTCTGTAAATCAATGTCATACATGTACATGTATACCGGTCCAAATGTATCTTTAGGAATGAATGAGTTAATTTTATCCAGAATTTATATATCTTGATCATCTAAATAGTTTCAAAAATTATATATCAGATGTTTTTGTTCATTTCAGACATTATGGCACAATATAGAATGGATCTGTCAAATCAAAAGAAAAGCAATCGACCCAGTTCAGCCAAGAGGCGATCCCCTTATCAAGACAGAAATGAACTCTCCCTAGGTGACACAATTAAGCCTGTAGGTGGCAGCAGGTTTATGAAGCAAACAAGTGGATTGTCTGATACCATGCCACCAGTTTCTCCAAAGGGTAGAACTACGTCTCCCGGAAGTATGCCATCAATAGGTTCCCCTAAGTCATCCCCAAAGGACAGCAAGACTCAAGGTTCAATGTTTGGAAAACGTTCTCCAAGTCCCAAAGGTCAAGGGACTGAGCTCACTAAGGAAGATATCATATTTGGTCGCAAGTCTCCACAAGATCAAAGGTAGCTTTCATTTATTAATAGGATATTATAATACAGAGAAATTTGCATTAGATGCCACCTCTGCATAAAGGGCACCTGCCTATAAAGACCATTCAAATGTAACATTTGTTACCTTTTTTAGTATAGATATACCTCTTTATAAAGACCATCTGTCTATCATGGCTACTTTTGCCTGTTCCCTTGAGTGACCTTTGTAGACAAGTTTGCCTGTATCATAAAATACATCTATGATATAAAAGATAATATGATTTGTATTAATTTTGGTGTCTGCATGGTTGTCCTTCAAGATATAAGATATAACTTGACGAGGAAAGAAATTTTAAAATTATAATGTCAAATGGAAATCCATATCAGTAACATTCATCATCACATGCTAGCGTCTTTTCTTCGTACAAATGTAGTAACCACTTGCGGTGGTCTAGTGGTAAAACGTTTGGTCCACAATCGGTAGGTCTTTAAAAATGGAAGTGACTGTTCCTTCACCAAGCATGCGGCATATGAAGTGACAGTCACCAGTCTTTTGGATGAGTCTGGCAACCAATGTCTCAAAAGGTGTGGCATGTAAAAGAACCTTCACTGCATTGGCATGAGTTCATAGCACAGGCCAAAATGTGTGGCACTTCACCTAAAGCTGATGACATCTCCATATAAGTGAAAAATTCTTTACAGATTGTAACATAACAATCAAACAAACAAACAAACAAACACTCTTCATAGTTTGATTCTATGTGACAATACTAAATTTTCCTTTGGAAGGCCTGGGTGTTTTAGAACATCAGATTTCAAATCTTGTCAGAGTCTCTCACCCCTTCAACTTTGCCTGACTACAGAATGTGTTGATACCAGATTAATGTACAAGTGTGATTAACAATCAGCCCTGTAAATATACACAACATTATTTAGTATCTTAACTATTTTAATAGTGTACATGTTGTTGATGGTTTTGTTTTTTGGTTTTTTATTTGAGATCCCAATCATTAAGAGACAACAGACCATGGCAGCCACCACAGTTTGGGAAAGTGACAACAGAATCACTTGATGACAGAGCTCCATCTCCAAGTGAGTTAGAATGATTCATAGTTCAAATATTCAAATCCTTTGACATACAGCATGTATGTCAGTTTCTGATTAGCTGTCAAGGAGAGAGGAAATTGACATTTGAAACTTATGTCAAATTGTGTATAATAGTTCATTCTATTTTATTGTGTCAGGCACCTTGATCCTATTTCAGTAGCAGGTCATGTCCCCATAAAACGAAAAAAATATTTGACCCGACAAAAATTAATAGTGGAACTAAAAAAAAACAGAATCCTCCAACAAAATTTAAGCTTAAACAATTTTATAATACTTGGTTATTTTCGCCCATGGTTATTTTTGCCTTTTTATGACAGAAAACGAATACCACCTAAAATTCACCTAAAATGTCCTTAGTCTAATGGATGACATGAATGACCATGCTGCAATGATTTTTCTTGAAAGTAAGCCTGCATTTTAAATTCACTCTTTCATATCAGGGCGAAAGTGGGAAAAATTTAATGACTTTAAGGTGTACAGTAATACAAATTTTCTATTAATAATTTAATATTAAACTTGATCATTTGATTCAATCAAGTAATTGTATTACCTGGATTTCAGGCATGCAAAGGAGGACACCATTACTGGAACAACCGGGGCGAAAAACTCCAACACTTGACCAAACAGGTCGTAAGACTCCAACACTGGACCCAGCAGGTCGTAGGACTCCATCTCTTGATCAAGGTCGTAAGACACCATCTTATGAGCAGCAAGGACGAAAAACTCCAACTCAGGAACTGCAAGGGCAAAAAACTCCAACTCAAGATCTACAAGGACGAAAAACTCCATCATATGATCAAAAGCTTCAACCTGTTAATCAGTCTGGCTCTCGTTTTCAGCGAAGACAAAGCCCCGGGGCAGGAGATAGAAAAACATCACCAAGGTAAATATAATATTACAGTAGATAGCCTTGTACAGATACGCTTTTCATTACTTTATTTGGTGAGATTTCTGTAATATGTTCAACTTTGTTTCACTTTGGTAGAACATAAACAATTCACACGATAAACAAACTCACTACAGTAAAACCTGCGTATACGGACCACTTGGTCACAAAGACCTTTTTGCTGCCCCCAAAAGTACCATTTGTGTACAAATCACCCTCTGTATAAAGACCACCTCCATATAAAGACTGGTTTTCTTGTATCCCTAAAGAGGTTGTTATATACAGTGAAACCTGTTATAGCGGCCACCTCTATATAACGATCACCTGTCTATAAAGGCCAGATTTGAAAAGTCCCTTGACTGCATTCTTCAGTAGTGTGTATAGGGTCACCTTAATAAAGGTCAATATTCTCTGGTCCCTTGGGTGGCCCCTATATACAGGTTTTACTATACAAGGTTCACTGTAGTGTACTTAAGAATGCTGTGCTCTGTTCAAGTAGAGTTTACTAATAACAATAACATGTATAAGTTAAATGCACTGAAAAGTTATTGAATGGCTATTTATTATATGTATCAGATAATACTACATGTAACAAACACCTGAAATTCATACTATGAATATTTATTGCCACCTCACATATCCGTAATAAACTGCAGACCAATAACTGTGAAACGCAGATAAACAGACTAAACATAAATATGTGTCATTATTACTCAATGACCTATATAAGAATTTATTGTTTCTGACTGTAATACATATATTACAATTCGAATTGTGACATCACAACCGGGCATGCAATAACTGTATATCGTTATTTCAATGATCAAATATGATGAATTTTGTATAAATAATTTACTATCAGAGGCATGACAAAGATTTCATCTATTTATACATGCCAAGAATGAATCAATATAATGAAGAATATTGAAAATATTAAATCAAAATATATTTCATCATGTTTAAATTTGAGATTTTCTTTTCTTTTTTTCCCCCACCTGTTAGATCCTTGTCCATTGAAGATTCACCCAGATCAGAGTCGGTTCCAAGGCCTCGACCCCGGCACAAAACTGACATATTTGGTAAAACAGACACTGTTGAAGTTGATTTAGAAGAAGACTCACCCTCAGCACACAGACTTCATAGATCAGCACCAGGCAGAAAAACACCACCAGTGGTAGGGTACCAGTTTAAAGGGAGATAAATGTGCTCATGTATATGATCCTGGTTGATCTTTTCTCACCTAAAGTGGTCAGATTAAAGTTTATAAAATTCTTTATCTTTATTCCAATTTAGTGAATGAGACTTCTTGAATGCATCTGATGCCTATTGACATTTCAGTTAGGGCTGTCATTGGTGAGAAATTCTATATCGATATATTGATAAGTAAAAAGTATCGATAAATCGAATAATTTGGTACTTCTATGAATGCATTCAAAATAAATAGATTCATTGTAATATTTAGTTGTTTTATTGTATATTGACCATCTGAAGACTGCAAGGAAAACATCATTTATTTGAACAAATTGAACAATTAGAAAAAAATATAACAGTTCAATAACATGAAGTAAAAAATGGAAAATTTTGGAAATTGTAAAAGAAAATACATCCTGTGAAATGCATAATGAAATGTATCTATACTTTAAAAGTGTATCTATTATTGTATCAAATCAATTTGTATAGCAATATTGAGTCTATCAATGACAACCCTAATTTCATGATGAAATAAAATTTATCGATATCAGCGATATATAAATGTTAGGTTTTATGTATTGTTTATTTTCATTTTCAATCTACTGCAGGTCTCTAGTCAAAAATCTGAAAAAGATGCATTTGGTCGCAAGACTCCAATAGGTTTGAGGGGTGCAGGACAAGCTGGCCGAAAGAGTCCAGGTCCTATTGGGAAAAGGGAACCTGCCAAAGAGGAAATATCAAAAAAAGAGGATAAAAAAGAAATAAATAAGCAAGCTTCATTGTTAGACTTCCTAACAGAGGATGTGAATACCAAGAAAAAACCTTCATTGTTGGGCAGTTCTACCTCAAGTCAGTTTAATAAACATGAAAACAATGTAAGAGAAGACATCCTGGCTGACTTTCCAGAAAGTCGAAGATCCAAAAGCAATCTTCTACTGGATGACACAAAAAAGAAGACGATGGACAAACAACCGGTACCAGAGAGAAGGAAGAAAAGTATACCAGACGATAGTTCTATGTGTGAAGAATTTGAAACAGATCCATTCGGAAGATCGTTTGCATCGAAAGAGGATACAACGAAAACAAGGACGTAAGTACATCATTGAGGGATGGGTAATGATTGGATTGCTTAGAGCATTAGACTTTAAACCGTGACATCTTTCACCTCTTGTCAACACAGTTGATCTTTGTAATCTTTGATTGTTCTATTTGTGTTAATGTTGGTTGATATATGATGGGAGAAAATGTATAATCTGTGACATTTGAATAGGTCATTATTTGTTTTTATTAACCCTAGAAAATTTATATTCACCAAGTCGATAGGCGAGGTGAATGCTTATTTTCAAGGGTGAAATTGTTACGATTAAAAAAGTCCAGGATTGTTTACTTCATGAAACAGATTGCTTATTAAAATTTACTTAGACACAGAATGCATTTTTTAACAAGGTGAACAATTAGTCAATAACACATTAGGTCAGTGTCCATACATTTGGTGCAAAAAATGTGAAAAAAGTGAACATGTTTTATGTCAAATACTAAACTGTGAAATTCTGATTCAGAAACAAAAGTGAAAAGACAGAAAGTAGAAAGAATGAAGACATCATAGATAAAGTTGCTCAAGAACAAGACAAACCAGGAAGTATGAAACCCATAGACCCTAATACAAGTACCAGGAAGTAAGTATTTAAATGTTTGGATACTAATATCCATCTTATGAAAAATATCATAGGTAAGGTTGTAGAAGAACAAGATTAACAAAGAAGTATAAAGCCCATAGACCCCAATACTAGTAGCATGAAGTAACATGAGTAAGTTTAAAACCCATAGACTCCACTACAAGCACCAGGAAATAAATGTAAAGCCCAGAGACTTCAGTACCAGGAAGAAACTATAAAACCCATACAACCCAATTCAAGTACCATGAAGTAAGTATACAGACCATAGACCCCAATACACATACCAGGAAATAAGTACATGTGTAAAGCTGTACATTTTAATACAAGTACCAGGAAGCAAGTATAAATCCCATATACCCCAATACAAGTACCATGATGTAAGGATAAAGCCCATAGACTCCAATACAAGTATCAGGACGTAAGTATAAAGACCAAAGACCCCAATACAAGTACCAGGAAGAAAGTAATTAAATGTTTGGGTACTGATATTTGTCTTATTGTTATTTTACATCCCTCACTTATTATGAGCCGTCACCTTTATGTGATATGCCACATGCCTGCTGTGGCATGGGACCTCGGTTAAAATCTCAACACAAAGACCTGTTAACCTTGATGGTCATTATAAATCAATCTGATTGTACTAAGATTTATGTTTTTAAGCCGACTGGACATGTATGTCATTTTTTTATTTATCGATGTTTCTTTCAGATCTGATAAAGTACACAAGCCAAAGCCTCGTCATTCACTGCCTGGTACGCCAGTGGGATCAACAACAATATCAGAGATGAATTTCAATGACACCATGTCCATCCGGCAAGCAGTTTACGAAGAATGGCGAAAAGAGAGGTTGAAATCAGCCCAGGAAAAAATGAAGGAAGAAAAGAAAAAGGAAGAGGAAGAGAAAAAGAAGAAGGAAGAGGTAATGGAAATTAGCATTAGTCATACCTGCCTGAGGAACTCATTGTATTTAACGATTACCTGTCTTATGCCATCTAATTGAAGACTTCCTAAAATATTTTCTTTTATACCCTAATCGGCCATGTATAATCTGCAATCTTTTCACTCTAAGATTTGTCTCAGGGATGGGGGTGCAGATAATACAGTACAACAGGTTTTTCAGACATTTTTTCCATGGGAATATGGGAAAAAAAATAGTGCAGAAAAATTTACGTTGAATGGAAAACTTGCCTTTACTTGGCCAAGTTTTTTCATATCGTAATCATGATGATCGAGTCAATTTATTTCTTCATTGCTTTCTGTATATGTGTAATGTGTTTATTGTCTACGGTGACATTGAATAAATGTTTGATAAATGAGTCTTGTCTTCAGTATGTGTGCGTGTGTATTTTAGTTTACAAATCGCCTATAAATACTAGCTCAGTGCAGAGTTGGTCAGCGAGTGACACTCACACTGTCACACTCAACGATTGCCGATTGGTAACCAGGCATGGCTTTAATGATAAAATATCCATGGGAAACAGAATAGTACAGTACCTGTGTGTGCTGTTAACCTTCCTCATAGAGTTTTATACTATTATTGAAAATATGAACAATCTCAACTCGAATTCTAGTGATTATTTCACGCTTGTACTTGTAGATGACAAAGTGAACTGCCATACTGTAACTATAAATGGGGGAGTTACACGGAACAACATATGTAGTATCTTGTAGTTTCCTATTTCAGATTCCTATTTTGTAGTTTTACATTTATTTAAAATCTCAGATTATCATATTTTCTTTTATTTAATAAATATTTATCTGTTTCTGTCAAAAACTGATCTAAGGATTGATATTTAAAATAAGTCTGATTTTCAGTCATACTAATGCCCCAGTAATGGCCATGTAAAAAATATATTAGATGCGGGTTAGTCCTAAAAGCACGAACACCTTTTTTTCTCTGAGATCTGATGCTGAAATGGGGGATGTGGATAATACTTAAATGCGGATTATACACTGCTGATTACGGTAAATTACCTGACTTAGTTATTTAAACAACTTCCCACCTAAAGAGTGACTATAAAAACTGTAATTTCTATCCAAAACTTTGAATTGACCTTTATATTTTGTCTTTGATATGACCTTCTTGTTAAACTTTCATCCTGTGAACTTTTCTGATTATGAAAGTGTAAATGTCAAGAACTTAAAAGAATGATACAGTGTTATGTGATGAATGAATGAAAAATATGTGTACAGTTAATTCTCGATAAACTGCCACCTTTTTTTAATTCAGAAATTATGGTGATATATCAAGTTTTGTGACGAATTGAAATCCTGCATCTTTGGGGAAGATATAGTTACCACTGCTCTTTGGCATCATAGTTCTATCTTTAATGATCAGAAAAGAGGATAGCAGTTCATATTTAGTAAATACCTTGTTTATTGAAGTCTTCAATTGCCCGGTCTTCTTATAGCTGTCTGGTGTTGCACTTGTATGTTTTAGCGACCGATTAGTCACTTCATTGATTATGAACACCTGTGGCTGTACAATGTATATCGAGATAACTTAAACTTTGAAATTGACGTTTGTTTGAAAAATAAAGTGGCGGATAGCTATAATGAAAGTTATATGTTTCAAAGTTATATAGCAAGAAAAATGTTTCTGAAAAAATGTGGTGTTATTGCAAGAATGGCGATGAATCCAGTGGCAATAATTCGTGAAATGACTGTATATGTAGTGTTTTTATTTTAATAGCATACAAAGTAAATGCAGCACATTTTTTGGATGAAACTTAAAACCTAGGTTTCATGTCACAGCAGGCCTTGTATTTTAAAGAGCCAAAATTGCAGTACCTTCAGTCCATAGCACAGGTCAAAATTTTTGGTGCTTTTTTTCTGATGGGATAAAATACAACAATAAAACAAAAACAAAAAATTTCCTGGAGTTCCTATGCTATAGGAAATACATTTCATAAAGTGGAACCAGTCTTGAGAGACTTCCCCATCTGTCACTGAAATGTGGTCTCTCAAGACAGGTGGTCTCTCAAAAGGGGCTTTATTAAAGGATCATTTAACCAAGTGGTTTTCACAATGTGATCTTAAAAGACAGGTGGTCATTCATTTTTGTGGTCTTTCAAAAGTTTCTACTGCAGATAGCTCTTTTTTTCCACAAAACTTCTTTTTTTGCTTCATTTTTTTTGGGGGGGGATATAAAAAAGCTTTATTAACTTGGGAGAAAAAATTCAGTAAAACCTTATTACACTGCCACCATTGTGACATTGTGATAGGTTGAGGGAAACCTTAAATGAAAAATACGTAAAATTGGAAAAGTGAACTTTCAAAAATTGTGGCATAAAGGGAGGTGGCACATGAAACAAGGGGCATTATAAAGAGAATTTACTGTATATCAATCTGAATGTTTTCTTATTTTATTATATCTTATTTTTTCTGAATAGGCTAAGAAAGAGAAGAAAATCGAAAATGAATGCTCATACAAAGCATGGACAGAAAAGAAACAAGAGGACCTTGCAAAACAGAAATCACAAAAATTGAAAGAAGAAAAGAAAAAACAGAAAGAGGAAGAAGAAAAAAATCAAAAGAAGCAAGATGCCGAAAAGGTATCAGTTTAAAAGTAAACCTACTTCATTTTGCAGGGGACTGACTTATCGCTATAAAAATAAATATACAGTTTATACTGCCTCCATTTGTTCAGCCCAAATGTGGCATTAAAAATAATAAAATTTAAGCTGAATTTGTGAGAAAGTTTGCCAGTTTACTTGCGGAAAGCCAGTGATCTCTTTCTGGGTAAATTGTAACCCAGTTCTCTCTCTCCTCCACCATTAAAAAATGGTCGCTACAATATGACTGAAAAATTGTTGAGTGTGGCATAAATCTCTGTAGAAAAAAAAGAAAAAGGTCTTGCATATCATTAAATATGAAGAAGAACAAATTGATATTAAAAACTCCAAGTTAATTAGAATACAACAAATTGGATATAATAAGGGTTTCAAAGTAAGGACAATTGTCAATCCCAAACGAAATTGGCCCAAGTTACCGGAAGGAGTCAGCATTCCCTGTTAGGCAGGGCAAGGAATATTTAATGACATGTACCAGTATGGTTTAGCAGTCCAAATTTTTTGTCAATAGATTACATTTTTCCCAGTAGGTATAATCAATCTTAAAAGAGAAATGAGGAGATTAACTTCTGTAGTCTCTGTCTTTACCTGTTTATCATGTTCATCTAGCAGTTGATACTTGTATTGTACTCAAAACATCCTATAAATACATTTATACAACACAAATCAAAATTCTTGATATTTTGTTTGGTTCACAAAGACTGACCATAATATCAATCATGCTTGAATCAAAGTCCTTCCTTGTTTAAAGCAATTAGAAGCTTTTATTAGTACTTTATACAGGTAGATTGAGAAAAATGATGAAATCTTAATACAAGAAGCCTCCTTTTATTTCAGAACTTTGAACTTTGGAAGAAAGAAAAAGATATTTTAATACAAAGTGAAGAGAAAAAGAAAAGGAGAGAGGAAGCCAGGAAAGAAAGAGAAGTGGAAGACAAGAAAAAAGAAAAGGAAAAAGAGAATTCAACTGCTTTACGTGGATGGTATTTATAAATCTTATCATATTAGTTTCTTTGGTGTATGCATTTGTGACAGAATGAATCTTAGAATTACATGTATGTGTCATTATAACAGCGTGAACTATACATGTCTGTGTCAGTTTAGACCTTTTTCACTTAACTGCGGTCCTGTAACAAAATGATACATATCATTCCCGCAAAGTGACATCACTTTGACACTGTTGCCAATGTTATGGTGACCTCCATGGCAGAGTGGTTAGAGCATTGTGTTTAAAATCATCAACCCCTGAAAAATAATGGACTCCTGTAAATCAACGATTTAGGCCAGCCCAAATGTGTCTTTAGGGGTTGATGATTTAAGCCATGGAGTCTTTCACTTCCAGCAGGGATTTTTCACATTCCTCTGGGAATGGGGCCTCGGCCTTTTGAATTGGGATATTAGTAACATTTTATTGAAATTGGGATATCTAGAAATATACAAAAGCATGTGAAAATACAAAAATCTCTTCAAATTCATTGTCACTTGACTTCAATTTGGGAAATTGCAACTGAAAATTGGGGGGGGGGGGGGGAGGATGCATCTTATTTTTTGCATTGGGAATGGGGCCTTATTTCATCCCCGTATAATAGGGTGGAAAATCCCTGTCAAGTCACCATATGTTCGATGGAGTCCCACTGGAATCCAAACAGATTTTGTGAGAAAGTTTGCCAGTTTACTTCTGGAATGCTGGTGGTCTTTTCCTGTGTACATTGTAACTGGGTTCTCTCCTGTATCTTTAAAAACTGGCCTCCACATATGAATATAACTTAAAAAATTGTTGAGTGTGGCATAAAATACACCATTCATACAACATGAACAAACAAAAAGCCAATTGTATGGGAAAATGAATTTTCTGGTTCTCTTTGTGTATGTTTGCAAACTTTGGGTTCCAGTCGAATAACTTTTATTTCTTTACTCAAATGTTAACCAACATTTGGCAATGCTTCCCAGAGGCATAATAACGGAAATTGAAATCATCATGGATGATCTAACTAATTGACCTATCATCAAATGTCTGACACATGGTTTTGTCTGACACCTGACTCTAAATATGCATTTTTTGCAGTATTCAGTAGTGATATCACAACCACAAAAATGTTTCAGTGTGCCATTAAATTGTGACCTCATGATGGAAAAGTCTGCCAAAAGGTGCCATAACATGCGTTTTGTGAAAGGTCAATTCTCATTGGGCTTATTGCCTCTCAAACACTCTTTTTTTTTAACAGGAATAGGAAAAAAGAATCTGAGATTAAGAATAAAACAAAGGGAAAGCACAGCAACGTATTGGAGACCAAGAAACGTGCAAAGGAGGAGAAAGAAAAACAGGAAGAAGAAGCCGAGAAACTTTACAAAGAATGGTTGATGAAAAAGGTTCAACCTCAATTAGTACTTTTTCTCAAAACCTAAAGAATTACCTTTTCTGTGCATCGTTTCAAAATAATAAAAAAAATTTACTCTGTGTAAATCAGGGCCTGGCACCATAAAACTTAAGAATTTCTTCAGTCTAAAAGTTTTACTCAACTTTGGTTAATCCTGAAATCTGATTGGCTGAGCAGGCCAAGTTAAGAATATTCTCAGACTTGAGTAAATTCTCAAGTTTTATGGTGCAAGGCCCTGGTTATTTTTACCAGTTAATGACAGAAAACATATTCACCCATCTTAAATTTGCCCTAAATCACCATAGATTCATTGATAGCATGCATGTTCATGCTTCAGTCACTTAGCTTGAAATTATTTGCTTTCATCTTAAATCACTCTTGTCATCTGAGAACAGAAATTGCGAAAATTTCCAGACATACAGCCTTTAGTGATTATGATGACAAATAAATTTGGATAACTTAATCAAACAAAACTTAAAAATGCTTTACCCAGAGGGTCACGAAATTCATGAGTTCTGTTTGAATTTTGTTGGAAGGACTGGGACTTGGATTTCCAATAAGCCGCCTTTTCAGCCTCTAGCTAAATTACCTGTATTAAAAAGTTACAGTGTATTAATTAGTCTTGAATTTAAATTGGAAATGCTTTCAAAGAAATTTACTGATATTTATGTATTATTTTACATGCTTTATTGAGTCTGCGGCCGAGTGGTTAGATCATCATGAAGTATCGAACTTCTGGTCAGTGCAAGTTTGAGTCCTTCCTCCCTGGAACCCAAACTGAGTTTGTAAGAAAGTTTGCCAGTTTACTTTCGGAAGACTGGTGGTCTTTTCCCGGGTACATTGTAACCAGGCTCTCTCCTCCTTCATTAAAAAGTGGCTACCACCGGTACCATATAACTGAAAAATTGTTGGGTATGGCATAAAGCACCATTCAAAATCAAAGATAAATTAATGAAAAATAACTCTTTAAAAATGAAAAAAATGTGCTTGATCATCTAGAAGCTTGACATGGTGTATACTCTATTTGTGTAAAGCTTGTTTTGTGATGCTGTACTGCTGGAACTCTTAATGTGCAGTGGAATTTTATAGTGAGTAGTGGAACTTTTGAGGAATACCATTGACCATTAAAACTCTCGCTTACAGTGTGACTTTGCTTTGGCTTTGAAAGACTTGATAGCCTTAGCATATCCATTGCAATTACTTCAAAAGTGTTTGAAAACTAAAAAGCCTGGAAAAGCTGGTATTTAAAAAAAATTGTATTGGCTGTATGAAATACAAATACTCATACCTTTACGTTTTTGTAGGAAGAACAGAAAAAGAGGGAGAAAAAAAGGAGATATGGGTCAATGGAGGATATTGAAGACAGACCAGCGTGGAGTCCAGCAAGTAAAACGATTCCATTTGGAAGATAACACACTGAGGACAGTACAATGATTTACAAAATTATTCCAAAATGTATAAACGACTGCCTTCATAAGACAATATGATGAGAAACATATCAAGATTGATCTTGATAATTAGAATAGTCAAAGAGTGCAGGAAATCTCTGTGGTCTAGAAATATGCATAGTAGTTGGTTTATTTTGACTGCCAGCTTTGGAAAAAGTAGAGTTTAGACACGTCAAAGTTTTTTTTTCTGTTTTTTTTTTTACTTTTTTTTTTGTTTTTTTCATCTCATCTTTCAATGTTTTAACTCCTTACCTAATATTATGTACATAATAATTATATCTAATTTTATTTATTCAATTTTAAATACTTACCTTACTTTAAAAATATTAAACAGAAGAATGGATGAAATAAGACCACTAATGTTTATGGTTTAATCTTAATTGGAAAAAGTCTGTCTTGATTTATTTGGGAATAACAAGTACAGTCAAACTTGTCTATAAAGGCCACTTAAGGGAACCGACAAAAGTATCCATTATAGACAGGTGCCCTGTATAAAGAGGTATCTTTTAATGCAGGTTTGACTGTAGTTGAAGAGTAGAACTGATACCTGATATAAGTTTTATATAGTTACCTTTGTACGATGAGACAATGTTGACTACAAGATGTGGACCAGAAGTCCTGGGCACTTATTGGGTTGAATATTATAAACACAATCCCAAAGTTAAAATGCTCAAGACGATCGTTTTTGTCAGTTAGACTTCATTAGTTGAGCTCTAATTTGAAATAGATTTTCTAAAGTGAAAGTGATAACAGACAAGACCAAATATTAAATCTAAACATAATCAAAATCTGTCTAAGAGTAACCATTACTTTAGTATATATAAAATACATGCAAAAATGTTGAATTACAGATTTTTTTAAAAATAATTTATATTGTTTTAAGTGTTGTTTGGATGTAATTATAACTAGTTTTATGTATTAACTGTTGTTTAGAATTCCATTACATTAGTTAGGATGACTTGTTTGTGGGAGTAAACATAGGGGGCGTTGGGAGCATTTTGTTAGGGTTGGATTGGGGGATAATGGTTGTGTGGGATGGGGGTGATGGTTTATGGTGTGGGTGGAATGGGTTTATGGACCTAAGGGGTGGGTAGGTGGGGGGCGGGGGGGCGGATTGCAAAACTTCATTTAGGGGTAGATAAGGTGCGGGGGAGTGTGAGGGAGGATGGGTGTGGTGTTCTGGTGGGGGGGGGGACGATCGGGCGGGATAATAAGTTTATTATTTTCGGGGTGGAGGGATGTTTTGGTAATTGTTGTGTGGGTTGTAGGGTTCAATGTACAGTGTGTTTGTGGTGCCAGTCTAAAATTCTGTAAAAAAAAGTAGCCATTATAGACACGTGTGGGGGTGATCGGTGGCATCAATAGTGCGCGGTAGAGGTTTATTCATTATTAAGGTGTGTGCGTGGGGGGGTGTGTATGTCAAAAAGGTGATGCGTGTGGGGAAATGGTCATTTTTGATGGGTTCTCGATGTGTGATGGGTCAGTTTAGAGTAGGCAGGGTGATGGTGGTGGAGGTGGGAAAGGGGAGAGCTTTATACTGTGTGGGTTGTGGGCTGAGAGGGGTGTGACTGATGTCTTTAATGCAGTGATGTTTGGCCTTGGACGGTGGGGGCGTAATATATTTCATTTATCATGAGGATGATGCATGGGTTGTGGGGTGGGGGTGGGGCTGTGGGGGGGAGGGGGGGTGATAGCGGGCTAGGTCTGTGGGAACGATAACGGGGGGGGGGGGCGGCATCGTCCTGGCGGTGGAGGTTGGTGTAGTGTTAGTGGGTTGTGGGCAGGGGGTCGTAGGTGATGGAGGGGCGAGGGTGTGGGGGGAGTCGTGGGTGTGGGTGGTGGGTGGTGGAGGGGGAGCGGTTGTGGGTGTTGTGGGGTATGTTTGCGGGTCTGTGGGGGTGGATATTGGGGTGTGCGGGGGTCGCGTGGGGTAGGGGTTGTAGGCGTTGGCGGTCGTTGCGTTGGTGGTACGCCGGGTGGTATGTGTCATGAAGGGGGGCGGGTTGTGTTGGTTGGATTGGGTAGGGTGTTGATCGCGCTGGTGGTGTGGTAGACTTGTGCAGTGTGTGGATGTGGGGGGTGGGGGGGGGGGGGGAGGTGTTCGGTGCCTGCGTGATAGGGGGAGTGTGTAGGGGTCGGGCTGGGGTGTCGACAAACACCGCGACTGGACTGGGGGTCGGTGTGGGGTTAAGAGGTGGGGTGGGTGGTCGCGTTGTTGCTGGGACCAGGGGGCGTACGGAGGAGCAAGCGGAATGGGGTGGGGGTGGGAATGTGGGGGGCGAGTGGGGAGCGCGGTGGGGGAGGGTATAGGTGATGTTGGGGGTGGTTGTTGGCATCGACCGGGGCTTAAGTTTAGGGGCGGTGTCGGGTATTCCGGGGTTTTCAGGGGGGTGCTGGTCCCGTGTGGGCAATTGTTAGGAGGAGGGCGGTGAGGGCGGGAGCTAGTGCGCGGTTCGGGCGGGTGGGCAAATGTGGAGGGGGCTTGGGGGGGCTATGTGTAATCTGGTGGGGGGGGTGACAGGGGTAGAGGTGTGGGGCTACTACAATTGGGGGTGGGGCTGTGTGTGGTGGCGGGGCGTCTGGGTGGTGGATGGTGTGGATCGTAGTGTTGTCGTGGGGGCGGGTGCGGCGTATTGTGGGGCGTATGGTGGGGGGGGTCGTGATGCGTGGAGGTGGTGGGTCGGTGTTGCTGTGGTGATGTGGGTGGGGGGGGTGGGGGGGGGGGTGTTGGGTCGTCGGCAGGGCTCCGCTGGCGCGGGCTGGGACGAACCGGGGGGATGGGAAGGTTGGGCGTGGGGGCGAGGTTAGAGTGTGGCTTGTGGGTTTGACCGGCTTGGGGTTAGACGGTGGGGGATTGGGCTGGGGGGTGTGGGGTGGGTGGGGGGGTGGGGTGTGTGTTGAGTGGGTAATTTATCGCTGGGTCGCCTCGATGTGTGCGAAACATGCGTGAGTGGTGGTGCTTGTTGTGTGGGGTATGGTTGAGGTGGGGGGTTGATGAGCTGTGCGTGTGTGATAATTTGTGTAGGGGGGTGGAGTACAGTGGGGGATGGTGGTGCGGTCGCTGGTGGGGGTGTGTGGTGGGGGTGGGTCGGGTGGTGCAAGGCGACTTGGGTGGTGGTGGGGGGTTGGTTGCTGGTGTGTGTCGTGGGGGGTGTCAGGTTGGAGTGCGATATGCGCCGTTTGTGCTGAGAGATTGGAGGGGTTGCTGGGGGGGCTGGTTAAGCGCATGTTGTGGTACTGTAGGGGGGGTTTGAGGGTGGGGCGGGGCGGGCGAGTGGATGAGGGGGAGGCTATTGTGGTTGTGCGGGTGGCTCGGTGGATGGGAGGGGAGGTTGGTGGGGTGGTGTGTAGGCGGTGGTGGGAGCTGTGTGCGGCGGCGGTGGGGTCGGGATGGTGGTGTGGGGATGAGGCGGGGGGTGGCTCGGAGTGGGCGGTTAGTGGTCGTGGAGCTGGGGATAGATATGGGTGGTGGGGGGAGGATTCGGGGGTTTGCGGTGGGGAGGGTCGGTAGGTGGTGTTTGGGTTGGTGTATGATGGGTTTGGGTGGGCGGGCGCGGATTGGTGCGTGCGGGGGGTTGGCGGATAGGTGATTGGGGGTGATGAGGTGTATGTGGTTGTTAGGGTTCGGGTGCCTGTAGGGGGGTGTGTTGTGGGGTGGTGGGGGGTGTGGAAGTGGTTGTGGCTGGTGGGATGGTGTTTTGCGGTGGTGAATGCTGGGGGCGGTGGGTTAGGGCGGGCCGGGTGGGTGGCTTGTGGGCTGAATTGTGGGTGGGGGGGGTGCTGTGAGTGGGGGGTGGTGTGGAGGGTGTGTGTGTGGGGGTCGCGTGGGTGTCTGGTTGGCGTATAGGTGTTTGGATTGGTGTGGGTGATGGTTCGTGGTGGGGTATGGGTGTTTGGTGGGGAGGCGTGGTTGTGGTGTGGGATGTGTTGGCATGGGGTGGGTGGGAGGTGAGCTTGAGGGGTGGTGGTGGGGGGGTTGGTTGGGGAGGGGTGTGTTATGGGAGGGGAGGTTGGGGGGTGTTGTGTCGGGGGGAGGTGGGTGGGGGGGGGGCTGGGGGAGGTCGTGGTGGGTGGGTCGGTAGGTTGTGGGGGTGGATCCATATGCGTTATAGTCGTTGGGTGGGTGTATGGGTATTGGGGGGATGGGTTGCTGCTTGTGGATGTGTGTGGGGGAGGTGGGGTGGTGGGGGATGTGGGCGGTGTGTGGGATATGATCGGGGTATAAGGGGGTAGAAGGGCAGGTGATGTGATTGTGGGTGGAATGGGTGGGGGCGGGTGGTTTGTGAGGGTGGTGGGTTATGGATTTGGGTGTTGGGTGTGGGGGGGCGGGGGTCCGTTGGCTGGTGCGGGGTTGATTGGGGGTGGGGGGGGGGTGGTGAGTGGGGTCGGGTTTTCATGAATGTGGGGTGGGGGGTGGGTGGGTGTTTGGGGTGGGTTGGAGTGTGTAGGGGATGGAGGGTGGTGTACTGCTGGGTGTGGGGGATTGTGTGGTGAGGGGGGGGGGATGTGGAGGGGTCGTGGTGAAAGTGGGGGAGGGAGGTGGGGGGGTGAGGGGGGAGGGTTTGATGGGTGTGTGGTGATGTGGGTGGGCGGGGGATAAATGATGCTGGTGGGGGTAGCATGGGGGTCGAGGGAGAGGGTAGTGGCTTGGGATGGATGGTGCGGTGCAGGGGGGCTGGGTGGGGGGGGGGGTGGGGTGTGTTGGGATCGGGGTGGGTGGTTGGGTGGCGTATTTTGAGCAGGGGGGGGGGGGGAATTTCGCTGAGTGTGGGGGGGCGGGGGTTTGATTGGTGGGGTTGGGGGGGGTGGGGCTTGGGAGTGGGTTGTGGATTGGATGAGTGTGGGATGTGGTGCCTCGGTGGTGTTTGGGGAAGCGGGGGGGTGTGGGTTTGTGGGTTTGTGGTCAACCCAAAAACCTCTCTATACAAACCCAAAAAATAGGGGGTCTGGAGGTGTGGTGGAGGGGGGTGGTGGTGTCCTGGGGGATGTGGGAATGTTTGCGGGTTGGGTTGGTGTGTGTGGGGGTTGTGGGGGGTGTTGGGGGAGAGTTTGGTATTGGGGTGGTGTGGGGGTGGGGCGGGGGTGTCTTGTGGGCGTCGTTGCTGGGTGGGGGTTGTGGGAGTGGTTGTGGCGCGGGTTGTGTGGGGTGGTGTGTGGGCGTGTAGGGTAAGGATGGGATGTGTTAATGGGAGGGGGGCTGGGGTATGTGGGGGTCGAGGGAGATGACGGCGGGGGGTCGGGGAGATGGCGCTGGGTTGGGGTAGAGAGGGGGTTGGGGTGTTGAAGGTCTGTGGTGGGGGGGTGGTGCGTAGTGGGGGATATATGATGGGTGGGTGGTGTTGTAGGGTGATGTGATGGGTTGTGTCGGGCGGTATGGTTTGTTCGGTGCGCGGTTGGCGGGGCCGTGGGGTTGTGGGGCGGGGGGTTGTAGTGGGGGTGGGTGTGTGGCGTGGGTCGGGGGTCGGGGGTGGAGTGTAGCGTGTGGGGGTGGGGGCTGGGGGGGGGTGTGGTGGGGGGGGTTGGGGGTGTGTGGGGTGTTGGGTGTGTGGGGGGGGGTGTGGCGGGTGGTGGGTTCGTGTGGCTGGGGTGTTGATGGGTAGTGTGAGGGTGCTTGGTCCTGTTTGTGGTGGTGATGTGTGTCTGTGTGGCGGAATGGTTGGGTGTGGAGTTGGTGGCGTCGCGTGGGGGTGGTGGGGAGTGGTGGATGTGTGTTGTGGTGGAGGGGATTGTGGGGGGTGTGAGGGGGGGTGCCCATCACCAAACAATCGCCTAGATTATAAACTCCAAATAAATTGGTGGATCGTTGTAAGGTGATGGGTGTTTGTGGGTGGTCGGGTTGTTTGTTGGGTTTTGTGGTAGTTACTGCATTGGGTGGGGGGGTTGTCGGGGTGGTGTTGGGGGCTTGTGTGTGAGGTGTGTGGGGGTGGGTGGGTTGTTGGATTGGGGTGGTGGTGGCTGTGGGTATTTTTGGGGGGTGGGTCGGTGCGTATTGGTGGTGTGGGCGTGGGGGGTGTGGGGGGGGAGGCTGTAGGGGGGTTCGGATTGGTGGTGGGGCATGTTGGCTGGGTGGGGGATTATGCTGGTTGGATGTGGGGGGGGTTCAGATGGAATGGTGGTGTGGGGGTTAGCGACTGGTGGTCGGGTTGTGTGTGGTGGGGTGTGGGTACTTGATGGTGTGAGTGGCGGAGAGATGGATGATGGGGTTGCGAGGGGCCGTGGGGGGCTTTGTGTATGTGGGGAAGGGTTTGAGGTTGGGGATGGCTATGTTTGTTTGGTCGGGTGGGGTGGGTCGTTATGTGGTGGGTAGAGCCGGCTCGCGGTGTTGTGTGGGTAGTATTGGGGGTGTAGTGATTGGGGAGGGAGGGGGGGTGTGTTGAGGGTGCTCGGATGCGATGACTGGTACGGTGTTTGCCGAATCGGGTGGGGGTTGGTTTGTTTGTCTATTTTGTTTTTTTTTTTGATTGTTGTCTCTTAGTTTGTAATTTAATTTGTATGTAAAATGCTTTTTTGTTTATATTATGCATTTTTTTTATTTACTGTTTTAATTGTTTACTTTTTTATACTTTTTTATTATTTGTTTTCATTTTTTTTTTGTTATTTTGGTTAGTTTTTATTTTGAGTTTTTATATTTCTTGTTTTTTATAATTTCTTTTTATTTAAATTTTATATTTTTTATGTTTTTATTTTATAATTTTTTATAATTATTATATTTATATTTTTTTTTTTTTGTTATTGTCTTTTCAATTTTTTTTTTCATATTTATTTTAATTTTATATTCTTGTTTTTATCTTGATTTAGTTTTTTTTATCATTTTATTATTTATTATTGATATCTTCTTGTTATATTTAGGTTTTTTTTTTTTTTTTTTTTTATATTTTTTTATATTTTGTATTTTTGTATATTTTTTTTATTTTTTTTTTTTTTTTTTTTTATATTTTTTTATTTATATTTATATTTTTTTTTAACTTTTTTTTTTATTTTATTTGTTTATATATAATTTTTGTTAATTCATTATTATTTTTTGTTTATTTATTTATATATTTTTTTGACCTTCATAATTCATTAATTTTATGTTTTTATTTATATATATTTTTTATTATATTTTTTTATTATTTTTTCAATTCTTTTTTATATTTTTCATCTTTTGTGTATGTTTTTACTTTGTATAATTATTTTGTCTTGACTTTTGTATCATATGTTTTTTTTATTTTTTATTTAATTTTTTTGAGATTAATATTTATATTTATGTTTTTTTTATATATTAAGATTTATATTTCTTTTTTTTTTTTTTTTTATTAATTTTTTTTTTTTATATTTTTTTTATTTTTATTTTTATATTTTTTTATTAATTTGTTAATTTAGGTTTTTTTTTGTCTGATTTTTTAGTATATTATCATTTGTATATTTCTTTTTTCATTGATTTTATTTATCATTGTTAGAGTTTGTATTTTATATATTTGTCATATTTTGATGTATTATTTTCCTTTGTGTAATGGGGTTGTGTTTGGTCGTTGGGTAGTAGATGTGGTCTATGGTTATGGTTTTATTTTGGAGAGGTGTTTTTTGTCATTTCATTTGTTGAGGGGTTTGCCGTTGTTTTTTGATTATATTATGTGTTGTGTGTTTGGTTAGTTGATGGTGTTGGATGTGTTGTTTGGGTGGATGTTGTGTTGATTTTTTGTTTGATTATTTTGTATTTTTCTGTGTGTGTTGTGGGATTGTGGTTGTGTGTGGATTTAATTTTGTATACTGTTAGGTGGGATGATGGGATGCGTTTGTTGATGTGGTGAGGTGGTGGAGCTATGTTTGTTAGGGGGTGTGTAATTATAGTTTTTTTTAGATTGTTGTTAATTAGGTACTTTGTATTTTATTCTTTTTTAGTATAGAGTGTTAGATTTTGAGTTTGTGAGTTATTTGTTAATGCTTTTAGATGGGTTTGGGTAATTCTTTTTATTTTTAGTTTTAATTTGACAGTCCTTTGTGTGTTTTGTTATTTTTGTTTGTAGGATCTTCATAGTTTGGATGTGTATTGTTTTTTTGATGTCCCATTATTTAATTTTTATTTTTGTTATTTTTTTTTTATTTATTATGTATTTTTTAATTTTGGAATCAAAGATTATTTTGTTTCCAGTTTTATTTATTTTACTATTTGTTTTTTAATGTAGTTGTTTGTGTGATGGTTTTTTTTTCATATAGGAGATTTGTTGTATAATTTTTATTACATTTATTTTTTGACTTTTTTGACTTCGAGTTATTTTTGTTTATTAATTTTTTTTATTTTTTTTGTGAGAGGGGTTATTGTATGTTTTGTGGTTGTTAAGTGATAGTGTTTTGTTTATTTGGGCGAGTGGTGTGTTGGCGGTGGTAGGGTGGTGGTGAGGTTTGGGGGTGTGCTGTGGTGTTTGGGGGCTGTTTCGTGTTTGTGTGATTGTGTTGTTTGTGGGCTGGGCGGTGGGCTTGCTGTGTGGTGTGTGCGTGGCCCTGGCGCGGGGAGGTGTGAGGCGCGGTGGTGGGGGTGTCTCGAGGTTTGGGTGTCGATGGGATAAGTGGCGTCGGGTGTGTGGCAAAGGTGGTGCGTGACAGGTGAGTAGGGTCGAGGAGAGCGGGGGTTGGGGTGGGCTAGGGGGGGCGTGTTGGGTGTGGGCGATATGTGTGTACTATCTGGGGAGCGTGGGGGATGGTGGTGGGGGATGTGGGTGGGATGGATGAAATGGATCAAGTGGTGTGTGAGGGGTAGTTGGTGGGGTGGGTGCGTGTCGAGGGCATTTGCGTGGGTTGTGGTGTATGGTGCGCTGTTACGTTGTGGGGGCGGTTGGGGTATGGGGGGGGTCGGGAAGGGAGTATGGTGCTCGTCGGTGTGTATGGGTGTTGTTGTGGCGGTGGTTCGTGGGTGGGTAGCTTGACTGGTGGTGTGGTGGGGGTGTGGGATGGTATGAAGGCAGGGGGTGGGACGGTGTGTTGTGGTGTGGCGTGAAGGGCCGGGCGTAAGGCAGTCGGTTTGTCGTGGATTGAGTTGGGCACGGTTGTGTCCGTGGTGGTTTTGATGGATGTGGCGGGCTGAATGGCTGGGCGGGTTTTGTGGTGTGGCACGTTCGGTTGGTGCGGGGGGGTGGCGGCGGGGGGTGTGTGTGTTGGGGGGGGGGGTTGTTAGGGTTGGGGGTGTGGGTGTGTGTGGGGAATGTCCATATGCGGTGGGGAATTGATAAGTGTATGTTCGGGGTGTGTGTTGGGGATGGGGGGGATGGGTTTAATGGGTGTGTGGTGGCATGTGGGGAGGGGTTGGGGTGGTGCTGTGGTGTGGGGGGCGGGCAGGTATGCGAGGTGGTGTTCGGGGGGGGATGTGGCTGAGGGGCGGGTTGGTGGTCGGGGGGGGGATAAAGGGCGTTGTGGGGGGGTGGGTGGGAGGTGGTGGGGGATGGGCGATGGTTGGGAGGGGGGGGGGGTTGTGGTCATTGGGCCGGGTGGGGGGGGAGGTGAGGGGGGTGGGAGGGTTGGGGGGTGGGCAGTTTTGGGGGTGGGGGGGTTGGGTGTGATGTGTTGGGGCGTTGGTGGGGGGGGGGAACAACCCCCCTGCCGAGCCGCACAGCCCGGACACTAAACTTCTGCAGGTGGTGGATTGGTGTTTGGTAGTGGGGGTGTGTTGGGCGGGGGTGCTGCGGTGGTGTTGGGGGAAGTATGGGTGGTGGGGAGTTGGTGGGGGGTGGGGGGAGATGGGTTGCGGGTGAGTGGGGGGGTCATTGGGAGTGGTTGGGAGGTATGAGAAGGGGTGGTCGGTCATGCGGGGGGGGGGGTATGATGAGGTCTAGGTGGTCGGGAGTGGGGGATGCGGTGGGCGGGCGTGTCGAGGGGGGGTGGTGGGTGGGTCGCAGGGGGCGGAACCATGGGGGGCGGGCATTATTGGGCTGTGTTGATGGCGGCGGGTTGTTGGGTGAATGGGAAGCGAGTGGCGTGTGTAGGGATGTATGAGGTGTGGGCGTTGGGGTGTGGGATGGGGGGGGGGGGATGTGTGTGGGGTTGGGGTGTGGTGCTGGTGGTGGATCGGATCGGGGGGCTGGGTGTGGGAGGCGTGGGTTTGGTTGTCGGGGGGTGGTGGTGGTGCGTGGGTGGGGGGCGAGTGGGGGTGGGGGGGTTGTGGTGTGATGTGGGCAGGGTGGGGGCTTGGCGGGTGCGGAATGAGTGGGGGAATGGTGTCGGGTGGTGGTAATAGGGCTGGATATAGGGGTGGGATATGATGTTGGTGTGTGGGTGGGGCTTGTGTGTGAGGGGTGGGGGTGTCAAGTCAGTTGGCAAGCGGATGGGGGGTAATAGGGCGGGTGGGGTGTTGTGTACGGGGGGGGGTGGGTGGTTCGGGAGTTAGTGCGGGTTCGTAGGGGGTTGTGGTTGGTAGTGGGTGTTGTGGGGGGGTTGTGGGGTTAGGGGCAGGGTTGGTATGGGTGTGCTGTGGGGGGTGTGATATGAGGGGGGTGGGGTGGGGTGGTGGGGGGGTGAGGCTTGGGGGGTGGTATGTGTGCGTGTGGGGGGGGGTGTGGCTGGTGTGGGTCTTGAGGCGAGGGGGTGTCTGAAGATTAGGGTAGGAGTGTGGGGGGGGTGGGATGTGGGGGGGGGGGAGGGGGAGTGGTGGGTGTTGCGGTGGGTTGTGTGGATGCGTGATTGCGGTGGGCGGGAGATGGGTGGTTGAGGGGTGGGGGGGGGGGGGGGGAGCTTGGTTGAATGGGGGTGTGGTGGTGGGGTAGTGTTTGATCGTGATGGGGCCGCTGGTGTGTGGAATGGGTGTAGGGCGTGTTGCGGTGGGAATGGTGTGTGTCGCTAGGGGGTTGGGTGGGGGTTGGGGTGGTTGGTGGGTTGGTTGTTGGGGGGTAAATGCAGTGGGGTGGGTGGGGGTTGGATTTGGGTGGGTGGGTGGGGAGGGGGGTGTGCGGGGGGGGGTAGTGGGGGCGGGTGGGCCGGGATTGGTGGTGTTTGGGGGGTTGGTGTGCTGGTTTGGGGGTGGGGTTAGTTCTGCGATGTGTGTGGAGTCTGGGAGGGGTTGGTGAGTGGTGGGGTGGATTGGGGGGGGTGGGGGGTGTGATTGGGGGGGGGGGGGTGGGTGGGATGGTGGGGTTGGGTGTGGTGGGTGTGTGTGATCGTGGGGCTAGAGTGGTGATTGGGTGGTGGGTGGGGGGGGGGGATGTGGGTGGGGGTGGTGTTGTGGGGTGTTGGGTCGGCTGTGGATTGTGGGGGTTGATGGGTAGTGTGTGGGTGGTGGTGGGTTGTGTCGTGTGGCGTGATGGGAGGGGGTGGTTGTGTGCGCGGCGGGGGATGGGGGTGCTTGGGGGGTGTTTGGTGGGGGTGGAGCCGAGGGGAGTTGGCTGGAGGATGTGGGGTGTGGGGGTGTGGGTGTGTGGGTTTGTGGGTCGGGGGGATAGGTGGAGGGTGGGGATGTGGGTTGATGCTTGTGTGGTGGGTGGTGGGGGTGTGAGTGGTGGGGTGATTTTTGTTGGGGTGATGTGGCTCGGGGGTGTTGTGGGGGTTTGAGTGGGTGTTTGGGATAGGGGGTAGAGTTCGGTTGTGAAGGGGGGGTGTGGGAGCGTTGAGGGAGTGTTGTGGCGGGGGTGTGTGTGGGTGAGTGGTGGGGTGGGGTGTGGGCGCTGGGTGGTGGTGGTGTGTTAGGGGTGGTGGTGTGTCTGGTCGGGTGGTGTGGTATATGGCGGGGGTGGGGTGTGACGGTTGGTGTGGAGGGGGTTTATAGGGGGGTAGGGGGTGTGTGGTGGGATGGTGGGGTGTGGGGTGTGGGTGTGGGGATGGGTGGATGGAGGTTGATGGGTTTCGGTCGGGTGGGGATGTGGGCGTGGGTGGAGTGGAGTGGGGGGGGTTGCTGGTGGGTGGGGGTGTGTAGGAGATGGGGGCTGGTATGGGCGTGGGAGTGGGGGGGTCCGTGGGGGGGTTTGGGTGCTGGAGTGAGTGACGGTGAGGGGGCTTGCGGGGGTGGATGTTTATGTCGCCAAATTGAGTGAGGGTGGGTGGGGTGGGGGTGCGGTTGCGGGTAGAGGGTATAGGTTGGACGGGTGGGGAGCGGGGTGTTGTGGGGGTAATAGGTGGGTTTGTGATGGTGCTGGTGGTGGTGAGTTGGGGGGGTAAGTGATCGGGGTTTGGAGGTGTGGGGGGGCGGGGCGTGAGGGTTGGTGGGTGTTGTCGGCGGGTGGGGGTTGGGTGTGGTGGAGTGGGGGTTGTGGTGGGGGGGTGGGGGGGCCGTAGCTAGGTATCGGGGTGGGGTGTTGGGGGGCGGTGGGGGGTGGTGCGAAGTGGGGTGTGGGGTGGGTGATTGGCGTTGGGGGAGGGAGTGGTGGTTATGGTCGGGGCGGGTAGTGGGGAGGGGGGGGGGGTGGGGCGGGTGAATTTGGTGTTGGGGTGATTGGGTAGGGGTGGGTGTGGTGTGGTGGGGGCATTGGTGTGTGGTTGTTTCTGGTGTGTGGTGTGGGGGGTGTGTGAGGGTTACAGGGGCGTGGTTGTTTGGCTGGGGTGGGTGGAATGTATTTATGTGTTGGTTGGGGGGTGGTGGGGGGTGTGGAGGGTGGGGATGTACGTTGATGCGTGTGGTGTGGTTCGGGGGGGTGGTAAACGGTGTGTGTCGTGCTGATGGCTGGGTGGGGCTGGGGTGTGGGACTTGGGTGTGGGTGGAGGTGGTAGGGGGTGTGGTGTGGTCTGTCTATAGTGGAGTTGGAAGTTGTGTGGATTTGGTGGGGGTGTTGGGATGGTTCGGTGTGGGAGGTCTGGTGGTGCGCGGTGATGGATGAGGGCGCGGTGGATGGGGGTGCGTTGTAGGGTTGCGTGGTTGGTTTCGGGGGGGGTGGTTGGGGGTGTTGGGGGGCATGGGGTGGTTTGATGGTGAGGGTGGGTGTGGTGATGCGGTGGTGCTGAGATGTGGGTGAGACGGTGGAATAGGGTAGATGGGGGGGTTGGTCGGTGGGTGTGGGGTTAGGTTTGGGTGTGTGCAGGGGGGGGTGTGGGGTGTGGGTGGGAAGGGAGCTGTGGTACAGGGTGAGGCTGTTGATGGCAGTTGGGGGGGGTGTGTGTTGGGCGGTGGTCTGGTGTGGTGAAGGGTGGTGGGATGAGCGATTGGGGATGTGTGCGTGTGGTAAGGGGGTGGGGGGGGGTGTGTGGGGGTACAGGGGGTGTGGAGGTTGGTTGTGGGTTGGGTGGAGGGAGATATTGTGATGGGATGTGTGTTGGTCACGGTGTGGGAGGTGGGTGGTGGGGCGGGTGTGAGGTGGGTGTCGAAGTCGTGGGGGGGTGTGCGGCGGACTGGTCGTGGGGTTGGGGGGGGGTTGTGGGGTGGTGGTGGTGGGTGGTTGGGGTGGGTGGGTGTTGCGTGTGGGTGTGTGTGTCGCGGGGGATTGCGGAGTGCGTAATGGGCGCGAAGGAGGGGGTCGGTGTAGGGGTGGGGGGGGGGGGGGCATGTGGGGGGTTGGTGGGGTGGGTGGTGGCTTGGGGGTGGGCTCGTGGTGGTGGATGTGTGTAGGGATGGTGTGGGGTGTGGTGGGTTGCAGGTCGGGGTGGGACGTGGGGTGGGGGGTTGAGAGTAGTGTGGGTGGGGGGTCGTGTGTAGGTGGTGTGAGGGAGGTAGGAGGGAGTGGGTGGGGGGTGGGGTACAATGGGCGGTATGTGTGTATGGTGGGTGGTTGCTGGTTTTGGTGGGGGAGTGGCGGGGGGTGGTGTGGCGGGTGATTCCGTGGGTTGGGGGGTGTTGGGGGGGTTGTGTTGTTTGTGTGTGATACAGGATGTTGATAGAGGCGTATGTGGGTGGGGGTTGTGGAATCGGGGTTGTGGAGGGCGATTGTGGTGGTGCTGTGAGTGGGTAGTTGTGGGTGGGGTGCTGATGAGGGGGGAGGGAGTGATGGTCATGGTGGAATGGGGTTTGTTGTGGGGGGTGTGGGGGGGTGTTGATGTTGGGGGTGATGGTGGGTGGGTCGGGGCGTGGCGGCTAGGGGTGTAATTATATTTATCAAGTGATAACCCATTACATTAGTTTAAGTAAACATACATTTTTGTGTTTGGTTGGTGGTGGGTTTCGGGGGGGTCGGGGGGGAGCCTAAACAAAACTATTTTTTATTCAATTCATTTTAAGATAAGACATTTTACAACATATATAAGTTTATTATTTTATGTTTTGGTAATTGTTCGATGTACAAGTCTAAAATTAAAAAAAAGTAGCCATTATAGACAGGTGGCATCAATAAAGAGGTTTATTCATTATTAAAAAAAGGTAAAAAGGTCATTTTTGAATGGTTTTTATAGGCAGGTGCCTTTATACAGAGGTGACCTTTAATGCAAGTTTGACCGTAATATATTTCAGGTTTATCATGACATATAGTACAGTAGAACATGTCTTAGAAGACTATCCCATATTCCACTGAAATGTGGTCTCTAAAAAGAAGGTTTTCTATGTGAATGATGTATTTAAATAAGTGATTTTCAGAATAACTTGAAGATGGATGGTCATTCTTGAGAGTGGTGTATCAAGACAGGATATACTGTACTATATATGCTCTTAAACTTGACGTTAGACAAATTTGAAGGTGTGTCTGACTCCCACTAATAGCAGATTGACCAATAATCTACAATTATTGACTTTGGAAAAGGTTGCTTTCAGGATTTATCCATTTGAGGGTTGATAAATCAGCATGGTCTATCTTTTAATACTACCCAGTTCATATTAAATTTCATGAACCTGTGTGTGTTTTTTGTAAGAACAGCCTTGCCTCATTGCTTGTAGTCCTTACTTTTCAGCAAGACTTTTTTTAGCCAATTACAGAAAGGATTATTCATAGTCATGTAATAATAGTTATTTGTTACTGAAAGCTTTGTACATTATGCTAGAAATGTATTGTACATTATGCTAGAAATGTATCAGCAGATGGTCTAAGGGTGTAGATAGATTATTTGTTGTCGTATGTCTGTGATATCTCTATATCCCTGAGATAGGAAATCGGGGACATTTTGTTTTTTTGGTTGTCTGGTTAGAACATTTTTATTTCCTTCCATATACTTTGCTTCAATTTCACAAATTTGAACTAAATTTGATGTGTATCTTTATATCACTAATATCTATAATGGGGTTGAAGACTTTATATCAATATCAGTAATATCTAGAATGGGGTTAAAGACTTTATATCAATATCAGTAATATCTAGAATGGGGTTGAAGACTTTATATCAATATCAGTAATATCTAGAATGGGGTTGAAGTCAGTCAAGAATTGGCTAAATTTGCAAGAGTTATGGGACTTATCAAAGCTTCTCAAATTTGCCTAGTCCTTGAACGCATATTCTAATGCACTCTGTTTGCTTCGTGTAATTTCATTGGTCAATGACATTGAAAACTTGCAGGGGATACACGATTCACTGCTACTTTTTATATATGACGTCACACAAAATTCTGCTGACCAACTTTGATGCACTTGCTGAACTTTACTATACACATATTTTGTAATACAATACATATCATAACATTTTTCACTGTCTAGAGTTCCTTCTTTAAAATAAAAAACACAAAAACTATATCGTATCACTAAATCGGTATTGAAATTAACAAATTCATATGATAAATCAGTAACTAGATTTTTAAACGCACCAATATACTCAACAAACTTTACAAAGTAATTTGGTCATAGATAAAGTCAACGTTTCATGTCATTACTGTCATTAAAAGGCTAATTTAAAATGTGCAGGCATTAGAATAGGGTTACCATGTGACTCTTTGACAAAAACTGACAGAGTATCCCTTAATTGTTTCTCAAACTTACATGTATCTTGTTGTTTCTTTTTGATATTTTATATATGTGACAATGATATTTATTTATGTGACATATTCAGATTATCACTCTGTGAAAAACTTTTTACTGTGTATGGGCTGTACTTCTACTCTGGTTTGAATTGGAACAAGAACAGGCCATTTGATTCAGCTACTTTATCCCAAATTTATGTAACTATGGCATTATTTGAGTTTATTCAGTGACATATAGTTATTTATTTACATCCTTTATTAATTATTTTGGTAATTTATCAACACAGTCATATTAATAATGTATAGCTTTAATGTCATAGAAATTGTAATTCATCTACAGTATCATATTATTGCTGTACAGTTTTAATGTAATTTGAGTGTTATATCATTGCTGTACAGTTTTAATGTTATAAAGCTGTCATTTAGCTCCAGTGTCATATTATTGCTGTACAGATTTAATGTCATATAAGTGTCATAATATTGCTGTACAATTTTAATGTCATAAAGCTGTCATTTAACTCCAGTGTCATATTATTGCTGTACAGCTTTAATGTCATATAAGTGTCATATTATTACTGTACAGCTTTAATGTCATATAAATGTCATTATTGCTGTACAGCTTTAATGCCATATAAGTGTCATATTATTACTGTACAGCTTTAATTTCATATAAATATCATTATTGCTGTACACCTTTAATGTCATGTAAGTGTCATATTATTGCTGTACACCTTTAATGTCATATAAGTGTCATATTATTGCTGTACACCTTTAATGTCATATGGTTGTCATTTAGCTCCAGTGTCATAGTGCTACAACATAAATGGAAAATCACATGATGGTGAAACTTGTGATACTACTACATACAGTCCCTCTCAGAATCTGGTGAACCCATTTTCATACTGCAAGGGGGAGGGGGTATTGTTTTTGCAGATGTTAACTGTTGTTTATTTTGTTGTGGTTGGTTTTATCCAAAACTGTTATAGTATGTTTGAATTTTTTACCAATATACCCTCCCTCGTCATGCACATTTGACAAGAACAGATAAAAGTACCAATGTAATAGCATCCCTTATCACCTGACTTTGTATCATCATAATGTCAACAGGTTGTAGAGATATTTGATGCATTAAAAATGTTTTTAAACATTCAATGAAAAAATATATGAAATTATATGAAATGAAAAGAATGAATTATGAATGAATGAATTAAGTAACTTAAAAAAATTCTGGGATTCAATTTGCAAGGAGAGAAAAATGGTGTTTTATCTGAAAACTGTCATATTATATTTTTGTTGTGTTTTTCATTTATTTTTATTGCATCGTATTTTAATCAGAGTTAAGATACAGAAATAATGTCAACATTTTTAACTCATGTTTCGTAAAAAAAAAACCAGAATAATTTCTGACCAATAATTGTATGAATGATCTATAGATGTAGATTTGTGGTTTTCATACTTTTCTTTCTACCTAATTGCCTGCTGTTACTACAAATAGAATATAAGCATTTATTTATGTCAGGCGAGCAATACAGGCTCATGTGAGTATTTATAGTTTTTATTCATAAAATTTTTACATATTTTATTAATGATCATATTCATTTTTGGTTCTTGATCTGTCTCAAGGATAAAATCACATGAATAAATATTTTACATGATAGATATTCTTTTGGTTTTTTTTTATTATTATTAAGATAAACACATTAATACATGTAGTATGAAAGTGACCTAAACAAAGACAACATTATATACATACAACTTATTAAATGTAACTTAAAGTGGCATTAGCTTTTTTTTAAATTCTTTCCTTTTTTTACTTCTTGGATTGGTATACAATAACAAAAAAGAGATGTACACAGGCATAAAAATTCTTAAATTCCTATATATTATGTGAAAATTACCTGAGAAACCCAGTTTGTCTATTGATCAATTCAAACTGATGTTATTCTCACAAAATATATGGGAATATAGGATATTTTTTGCCTGTGTTTAACTCTTATTTGTTATTGTACATCATGTACACATAGCAAAAGAAAAATGAAAAATATTTTTGTTAAGCACAGCTATTGCCCCTTTAAGATTTCTTTGGTTTTCAACTGGCCTTTCATATCCATGAGATTTTAGAAACTACTTGTATACTATATAGCAGGAAATTTTTAGCACAGATTGAATTTTTTAGCAATTTTCACACTTTTGTTTTCATATATTGTGTGAGTTATAATTGGCCAATGAATTTGAACACAAATACTTTCAAATATACTAAATAATTGGACACATATGTTCAAAGCAATGAAATTGAATTGCATGAGAACTACCCAACTGTCTGAGCGCTAAGTTTTCACTGCAAAAAATTAAAATCATTTTACAGTATATTGTTAAACAATGTAAATTTGATAGTGTCTATACCGGAAGTGGAATGATTTAGTCTTTATGACAGCAGGGACACGTTCCTAATGATAAGGCCAAGTGATGATATTTGTTTTACATGGAACATTTGTGGCAGGTGTTGCATGCTAACAGAAGACGAGGACACCTGATCCCACCCTGTTTGGGATTCACAATAGCACTTCATGTTAAGATTGTTATTATATCCTATTGTCGTACTCTAGTACTTCTTCACTATATTTTATGCTCCCAGTCCCCCCCTTTCAAATATTATACAGAGAGCGTTTCAGTTTTGGTCGATGCATCATTTTCTTTTCTGACAAATTAATATACATGTATTGATAAAACTAAAAGATATGAATAATTTAAAGTTTGATGTAGCAAAAAATATTTATAAATTGTGGCTGATATTTTGTGAGGAATGATATAATTATACTTGGATTTTCATAATGCAATTTGATGATATGATAATATGCGACTTGATAATATTATTGTGATATCGATACTTTCAAGGTCACAAGAAAGGGTGTGGTAAAATCTTGTTTCAAATCTGAAACTTGAAAAAGAAACAAGTAAACTGTCTTTCAATCAGTCTTCACCTACACCTCAATTTGATGTCAATCAATTGCTTCTAAAATGTGAGTCTTGCGAATGTACAAACACAGTTTTTTGAATCCCATGTTCTGACCCGACTAACAATATAAAAATTTCAGATACCAAAGTATAAATCAATAGGATGTCCAGGACATAGATACAAATCCGGTAAAAATGGACAAACACGGACCTCTGGAAACCAAGAGGTGGGATCAGGTGCCATGGAGGAGTAAGCATCCCCTGTCGACCGGTCACACCTGCCGTGAGTCCACAGTCAAGTCCAATGAAACACGTGAGGAGTGTATCCTCGTCACAATCGGTACAGACGTCTCAACAACCGCCAACAAAAAGGCAACTCAACATTTTACTTAGTGAAACAGAGTAGTCGCAAACAAGACTATTATACCGACCATAAAATTTGCGGAACGTTGACATTAAACGAGGTTTTCGATATCCCTGTGTCAATAATTTGTCAGTGAGTAGTTTACCTTGTATATGAAATCTTCATATGTTGTGCACGCCCTGGCATATCGGATCATTTGTGAAATATAAACTCCATATGCAGGTGACTGAGGGATATTACTACTTAAATGTGGAAAATTTATGATGGGAAAGCCGAAATCGTCGCATTTATCGTATAGCTTAGTTGCTAATTTCCCGTCTGTGTTTATATTAAGTAAAATGTCTAAGTATGAAGCGTGTGTACTTGATTCTGTTGTATCTTTAAATTCTAGTTCGCTGGGATATATCGCATTGACATATGTATGAAAATTGTCATTATTAATTGACAAAATGTTGTCGATATATCTAAATGTCAAATTAAAGGACACCGCTAACTTTTTCTTCTTTTGATTCAGCAGTTTCTGAATGAAGTCTGCTTCGTATGAATAAAGGAACAGATCGGCCAATAAAGGAGCACAATTGGTTCCCATAGGAATGCCGACAGTTTGTTGAAAGACCACATCTCCGAACATTACAAATATATTGTCTATTAGAAATTCCAGCATGTTTTTTATATCAACTTCAGTATACTTATGTGTAGAATCAGAGTGGTGTTTGACGAAATAAGTATCCTGATAGCCAGTCACTAGATATTTAAATTTTCGGGTACCACCTTTAGTGAAAAAGCAGTTGTCTATGATGCTAAAAACTCTTTCTTTCAATTTTTTATGTGGAATAGTAGTGTAAAGAGTTGAGAAGTCATAAGTTTTGATACTGTGAATTCGAGAAAAATTGTGTGCCTTCAAATTTTCTAAAAGCTGTTTAGAATTTTTAAGTATCCACATCTGATTTACACCGCTTCTGGAATAAGCAACTGTACAGTATTTTTAAAGTTTCTCCTTAACGGCTGTCAATATCTTGGTAAGGTTTGGTAGAACATTTGCTGGATCTTGCTATGTATCTTTGCTTATATGGGTTTTTATGAAGTTTAGGTATCCAGTATAAATGTGGTAGCTCGAAATCGGTTTCCGTTGTAGGTATATCAAATGAGTGTAATACGGACACGTGATTTTGAAGGATCTCGTCCTTTGAAAGTGAGCTACGTGTGTATGTAGGATTTCCAGAATTCGTATTAAACCCAAGTTCTTCTATTAAGCAATTATAGTAATGTGCCTTACAAATAAAAACTATTTTATTTGAGGCTTTGTCTGCTGGTACCAGTACATATTGGTCATGTAACCTATCCATTTCAGTTACTACTTCTGGATCATTAAATACAGAAGGATAACAGTGTTTTCATAGTCCCTTTAAGCTTTCGAATACGATATTTTATCAACCATCGTATGGCTTTCAGCCATTCAGACAAAGTGTCTGGTTCTACGTCTTCATGTTTGGCCCATCGTCTGGCATAACCTTCGACAGAATCCATTACTAAACTGAAATTCTGACGTCCAATTAAAGGAACGGGAAAAATGTATTATCCAAAGGTCTCAATTTAGGGCCCCTTAAAATAAGATTTTTGAGGCTTTCATTTTCAACAAATTCACAAAAGAGATAGAAACGTCGGCATCCGGTAATACACATAACATTCCCATATAGTATTGTATTTGACAAAGTGAAAAGGAGATGTCCTGATGAAGTTACACACAATGAAAATACCCACACACATGTGACAGTGAATTCCAAAAAATGATCTGTAGAAGATGGCATTTTGATGTCCCAGGCACCCGCAAAACCTGTTTGTATTTAGGGCCCCTTGAATAGCATGGATGCGATGCGATAGGTATTTGTATAGCACATATGTGACATGTAGAAAATGCAAGGCGTGCAAAACCTTAATTGTTTGGAAAATAGGTGGTTTAATACAGGAATACAGGACTGAACTTTTTTGTGATTTAGAACATTGCCAATGTTTAAAGCGTCTATGCCTTTATTTGTAAATTTAAGTTTAAGGAAAAGACGTTTCTGTATAGAACAGTCATCGTTTGTAACGCGTGCAGGCTTAAACAGCCTGTGATAAGCGATGTCCATTATAATGGAGTTCAGTATGTATTCTGGGGTTGAAGAATCCGTATAGGGGTTCATTCTTCCTTCTTGAAAAAGTTTATTGAGATTTGTAAAAGGAACAGAATAAAGTTTGCTGTGGATGTGATGAAGACCCAATTTTTTGTTAACGTAAGGTAAAAGAGATGAAAAAGTGACATCATGTATGTAGGGTCGGTTGTATGAACGATGTCCGTGACTTCACTGATGTATACGCCATTCTCTGGTGAAACTTATTAGGTATTTAAATACATTATATACAGTGAAATCTCACCGATTAAGATCACCTAATTGACTGGCTTAAAGTGGCCCTATTGCTGTAGACTTATTCAATATTTATCAAGACATTTTTAAAGAGACTGAATATTAACGATCTGATATGCGAGACTTCTAAGTGAGGTGATCTTTAGGTGAGGTTCCTCTGTATTTATATGTATGTAAGTATCTGGATCGCAAAACAGAACCCAAGTACAATGTATCCGGGAAGTGACCACCGGCCTTCCGAAAATAAACTGCCATAGACAAATGATACATTGAAGATGACCCGAATAATTGACAATACAGTTAATTTGACTAAGTGTGAAAAAAACAATGTTGATATGAAGTACTTTATCGAACTCTAGGATAAGATAGTTGACATCACAATGCCGATACTGGCTTTAAGTTTTATAGGGTGATACGAATGAAGAATTCTGAAAAACACTAGATTTTTAGGAGGTTTTAGTGTGTGTTCTTAATTTGTATTTACTTAGAGTCAATGAATTCAATACAAACAAATTACATATATTTTATGTACTTGTATAGACAAAAACTTGAATTTCATAGATTTATGATAGAAATAACATAAGTTACGCTATTTATAGACGCACTTTCCCATTGCGTTTTCTTTTGTTTGGATCACTCTTGTTATGAATTTCTCTTAAACTTTTTATCTAATTATTAATTTTTGTTAAATTCTTTTCATATTGATTCATTGATCATTTAATACATGTCGTGTTCTAGATATATGACCGAGTCGTCGTTTCAAGATGACGTCTGCTAGTGTGATTCTAGTGGACTGTAATTATACACAAAACCTCTATAATTCGATGTTATACACATTAATTCCGTACAATTTGTAATATTTGGATTGTCTGTGATCTAAAGATTACGATTCTGATAATTGTGTGTAGACAGAATCACAAATAGTGAAAATAAAGCTAGAGTTCTTTAGTTCTTTAGAGTTCTTTTTTAAGGGTCGCCGAGTTTTATGTACATACTCTGTAATTTATCATTATGTTTTACTCTTTTTTAATGGTTTCACACGATTCCGCCCACCGCAACCAGTAATGGTGTTCATCCATTTATCGTTTTCCTACTTCTAGCCAATTTTAATATATTTCACAATAGAATGTGGAATGTTACTGACCCAAAATGTGTGCAATAACATTGAGAAACGTCTAATTTAGAAATTTTAGTTAATCAGATGGTCACGTTTGAGGGTTATATAAAAGTAAGGATTGAAGATCTGAGCCTAAAGGTATTACGGCTACTTTAACAAGTGCGCAGTGAAGACACAGATCTATTTCGGCAATCATCATTTGGTTGTGGTATTTGCCGGTGTAGTATAAAAGATAGTTCCGGCCTCAAAATGTGTCCGGTCGGACTGATAATGTAACATTTCTGGTCCGGGTAATATCTCGAAACAAAAGAAAGTTAAATAGGGTGAAATGTTAATCATCATGGACCTATATTATAACCGTAGTATTATATTGAAAATACTGAAGCGTTTTCAAAATCATAAAATATAGCTTCCAAGCGGCATCAATTTATTCCCACTTTCAACTTTTAAAGTTTTTGGCCCTGGTCCCCATAATATCACCCCACCCCCTCCCGTATACTGAAGAATCGGCCCTGGCAGATAATGTGTCCGGCCGGACCGGAAAATGTAACATTTTTGGTCCGGGTAATATCTCGAAACAAAAGAAAGTTAAATAGGGTGAAATGTTAACCATCATATTTTATAACCGTAGTATTGTACCCAAAATACTGAATAGTTTTCAAAATCATAAAATATAGCCCACCAAGCGGTATCAATTTACCAAAATAGATAGGCCTAGAATGTTTTATGTTTTATCATGTGCCCACTATCCCCTAGAAAATAAAAAATGGAAACTTGATAGTTTTATGTAGTGATATCTGTTTTTGTATATTGTTATTATTTAATAGAATCATAGTTTATGGTAAGTATTATACCTGAGACACGATAAGAACAATAGAAAGGAAACAGCTTTAGGTTGGGGACACGTACCGAAAATTATAGACGGAGGTCGGACCGAAAATGTTAACATTATCTGAGGCCGGACCGATTATTATACGATACCGGTCAAGTGCTTCATATATATTTTTTTGCTTTCAACGTCATTAATCTGTACTTTTATTTCCTTCATTGTTCAGGATTCCGTTTAATGACCGTGTACAGGGCTATAATTGCTGAAGAGACTACTACAGTATTTTAACTGGTTATCTGAACTTTTGAACTGAAATGCAGCATTCTAAATGAATAGTACATTACATGTATACAGTATATACATTTGTATATGTTTATACATTTGTATATATATATATATATATATATATATATATATATATATATAGAGAGAGAGAGAGAGAGAGAGAGAGAGAGAGAGAGAGAGAGATAGATAGATAGTTAGATTGCCTATTTCAAACACAAGTAGTATGATTTTTAAATGTGATACTGTAGTACTAATCAATTTCTTAAAGCGATATGAGCTGTGACAGTCGCAGGTGAAAAATTCTACATGCCCATTTTATGTGATATTCTATTTCATATATATTCCAAAGAGACCATCTGGTGGTTAGAATAACAAATGAATGAGTAAAATTGCAACAATCTTGCCAAACGTAACCCGTAATATCAGTTATTTATTGTCCGCCATACTTTGAGCATTGCAAATTAACATTCGATATTTTTTGACGAAGATAACCGAGTGACCAACACGTGCTATTTGCAGTTAATATACATTATATTCTTATTATCCTTTGCGTTTATATCATCATTTCATACCTAAATCATGCAAAGTTTGTCTTTTTCGTCGTTTCAAAACGTTCGTTTCTGAAATTGTCCACCTGCCGGGTATATCGGGTGATCTCGACCCATTTAACTCATCCCATCGCATTCTCGGCTTTATAATTCTTGACACATATGATCATGAACTGCCCAACATCACCGGACATAGCGGCACGATTGTAAAACATGAGATACGCATACTTTTCATAGTTATATTGTTTTTATTTTGTCAACGTCAGCATTCACGGTAACATTAAAGATCAGGAAATTTTCTTTTAGTGACCTGATATATTTATTCATATATTCAGCCGATTTTCTTCAGGTATTAAAAATCGTTGCAAAGCATATATTTTACATAATATATACACTTTATAATAAAAATCACGTCCTTTATTTTAAAAATAAATATAAAACACTGCTTTATCGCTTTAAAATTTTGAAAGTTTTTATCATCAGTAATATTATAAACCTAATACCAAAGTTATAATGCTCAATACGATCGTTTCTGTCAATTCGACTTCATCAGTTGAGTTCCAATTTAAAATGTATAAGTATTTTCTAAAGAGAAAGTGGTATCATACAAGGCCAATTTATAAATCTGAAAGTATAGCCAAAATCCGTCTAAGAGTAACCGTGATTGCATATCAAACGTTTGCCATCAAATAACGACAAATAAAAAATGTACATTTAAACCTGGTAAGATTGGTATGATATAACAAATATCTCAGATACCAAAATATAAATCTTTAGGATGTCCAGGACACAGATAGAAATCCGACCAAAATGGACAAACACGGATCTCTGGAAACCAAGAGGTGGGAACAGGTGCCATGGAGGAGTAGGCATCCCCTGTCGACCGGTCACACCCGCCTTGAGTCCACAGTCAAGTCCAAATGAAATAAGTAAGGAACGAATCCTCGTCACAATCGGTACAGACGTCTGAACAACCGCCAACGAAAAGGCAACTCAACATTTCAACCATGTGATACAGAGTAATTGCAAACAAGACTATTATACCGACCTAAAATTTGTAGAACATTGATATAAACGCGGTTTTCGATATCCCTATGTCAATAATTTGTCAGTGAGTAGTTTACCTCTGTATATGAAACGATGAATACGCCCTGGCATATCGGGTCATTTGTGAAATGTAAACTTCATATGCGGGTGACTGTTGGATATCATTACTTAAATGTGAAAAATTTACTCTGGGAAAGCCGAAATCGTCGCGTTTGTCGTATAGCTCAGTTTCCAATTTCCCGTCTGTGTCTATAGTAAGTAAAATGTTGAAGTATGAAGCGTGTATGTTTGATTCTGTTGTATCTTTAATTTCTAGTTCGCCGGGGATATATCGCATTGACATATGTATGAAAATTGTCATTATTAATTGCCAAAACGTCGTCGATATATCTAAATGTGACACCGCTAGCTTTTTCTTCTTTTGATTCACCAATTTCTATTGGAAGTCTGCTTCATATAAATAAAGGTCGGCCAATAAAGGGGCACAATTGGTTCCCATAGGAATGCCAACAGTTTGTTGAAAGACCACATCTCGGAACATTACAAATATATTGTGTATAAGAAATTCCAGCATGTTTTTTTATATCAAAATTTGTGTATTTATGTGTAGAATCAGAGTGATGTTTGACAAAATAAGTATCCTGATAGCCAATCACTAGATATTTAAATTTTCGTGTACCACCTTTGGTGAAAAAAACAGTTGTCTATGATGCTAAAAAAGTCTTCCTTTTAATTTTAGTGGAATAGTTGTGTAAAGAGTAGAGAAGTCGTATGTTTTAATACTGTGAGTTGAATTGTATGCCTTCAAATTTTCTAAAAGTTGTCTAGAATTTTAAAGTATCCACATCTGATTTACACCGCTTCTGGAATAAGCAACTGTACAGTATTGCTGAAGTTTCTCCTTAACGGCTGTCAATATCTTGGTAAGGAGTAGATATAAAGTTTGTAAAAAATAGCAAAGTCGAACAAACTATAATAGTAATTAAAGTTTGTGTTCAGCCGTGGTCCAAAAGAACTGAGGGTAAGACTTTCTTTTGCACCCAACTCGTAAACATTATCCAAAATGAAAACAACAATTTTTATTTCTCTTACTCGTAATTAGTTCTTCCAACCCAAAGTATCTAGATGGTATTCACTTGTCTATTGTTTAGACAAGTCTATTATGGCTTGTAGTGTTTAAAGGGTTGACTTCTGAATAATAATTAAAAAAATCCAAACCACATATACCAAAGTATTTATATTCAAAATGTCCAGGAGACAAATATACAAATCTGGTGAACATTGGACAAACGTGAACCTCTGGAAACCCAGAAGTGGGATCAGATTCTATGGATGAGTAAGCATCTCCTTCGACCGGTCACAGCCGCCGTGAGTCCACAGTCAAATTCAAATGAAATAAGTGCGGAATAAATCCTCATCACAATCGGTACAGACGAATCAACAATTGCTACCGAACAGATAATTTAACATTTCATTTAGTAAAAGATTGCATACAAGGACGTGCTGGGTATAATTCATAGATATTATTCAAGAAACTCTCAAACAATTTTTCACTTTGTTTTATGTTTTGGGTAATACATGTATTAGAGTGGGGTGCAAAAAGGTAGGGGGGTCTTTCCGAACTAATAATATATGCCGACCTTGAACAGTGATGTTTGTATCAATATATGTAGACAAGCAATAACTTTACTATCACAATATCAAAGACACATATTTGAACTTCTTTACAGCTGTACTTGAAATCAATTGTCTGTGATATATATATATATATATATATATATATATATATATATATATATATATATATATATATATATATACTTTTTCCCCACTATAAGAAAAGACATGACCTTGAGTATAACCTAGAGTTCAAATACATAAACTTTAGAATTAGATTGAGTAAAAATATTTATGTGAAAACCATTCAGGTGTATTGTTAGCCAGCAGACAAACATGTACGTAAATGAATTTAGATACTGGACAAATCCTAGACAATTAATCTCATGGTCGAATGGACTAAACAAATTTTAGATAAAGATGATCAGATACTTCAATATTATGACACTTTTTGGTCTTTTAATGAAATATTTTACTTGACATTGAAGTTCCTGATATTGTGCCTTTAGGCTTTGTACATCTTAAATTTGTCCACTCTTACACGGAGTAGATAATGCTTGTTGACGTCTATCGCTCTATCGACTGATTGTACAAATTAGAATTTTACGTATTAAAATATCAGTTTAGGAACTGGTACGCTTTATCCTTTCTGAGCTATCAAAACACTGGAATGGGAGACAATAATCACAAAAGACAAAAACAACTTTGGTTATTGTTTATCGGGAGTGAAAAGGTCACGTTTCTACGCAATACTAATCCTTGTTATACTATTGAAAATGATAGCATATAGATCTGGGCCCGGAGTCGATCGCCAAATTTTCTTAATTATTTTTGTTTGTTTGTTTATTGTTGTCTAACGTCCCACTCAAGAATATTTCAATCATATGGAGACGTCACCAAATGTCGGTGAAGGGCTTCAAATTTTGGCCTATGCTCGGCACTTACGGCCATTGAGCAGTGAGGGTTTTTTAACGTGCCGACTATTACTCTATTGAATAAAACCTCAGAAAATATCAATATAAATATAAATATATATATATATATATATATATATATATATATATATATATATATATATATATATATATATATATATATATATAAAGTTTGGGTATACATGTATTATACTCAAAGTTTTAGAAACATACACAATGTGTTTTTCATTTAAATGGGAAAATCATAAATTTTACCCAATATTATTGATGTGAATAATAATAATAATAATAATAATAATAATAAAATAATAATAATAATAATAATAATAATAATAATAATAATAATAATAATAATAATAATAAACAAATACTTGTCAAAATATTAAGATAAAAGTTGAGCTTGAGTATTCAGTAGACTTGGTGGCTTCGGACCCAGAATGGATTATCTAACGTATTATTACTTTAACGTATGAAAAACTGACAACAGAATGTGGCGGTCTCATTCTCAAATATTCGGCCACTTGGCATTCTTCAGCAGTTAATCATTGATGTTAGATTCAAAACTTATAATCCATCAACAAAAAGTTAGATTTTTCCTCTTTATCCACACGCAGTTCTTGTTAAGTTACAAAGGTCTGATGAATTGATCGATTTTGACATTGAAATTCATTTAGATGGTCCATCGTTATATAATAAGTAATAAGGAAGAAATGCCAACGGTTTTTCGGAACTCCTGTGTATTAGAATACGACAAATAAGATATAAAACAAATAACCATTCCAAATACCAAACGGGGCCAGGGCCCGTATTCATAAAGATTCTTAAGTTTTATACTTAAAGTAACACTTAAGTAGAAAATAATTTTTTAGCTAAGAACTAATTCTTAAGTGAAATTCACAAAGATGCTAAGAATAATTCTTAGCTAAGTAATGCTTAAGTACGTTACCAAGGGAAGTCCTTGGAAAGCCCAGTTTGTAAATAGATTTTGCCAACCAAAACATCGATTTGGTACCCACCAAAGCGTGAATAAAGCCGAATGAAACTCAAGTAGACCTTTTTTTCTGAGATTTGAAAGCTCAAATATTTGATGCTTGAAATTAAAACTAATCAGATATCCTCCTTTGATAAACTTGATCAATTTCTGCAGTTATTGCATGCATGTAACAGGCATTTTCAGAGTGACTGGCGTATCCAGAGTTGAATTTCTCTCAATATATTAAATTCTTATTTTTTTTCATATATAAAAATTACAGATACCAAAGTATAAATTAATAGAATGTCCAGGACACAGATACAAATCCGGTAAAAATGGATAAACACGGACCTCTGGAAACCAAGAGGTGGGATCAGGTGCCATGGAGGAGTAAGCATCCCCTGTCGACCGGTCACACCCGCCATGAGTCCACAGTCAAGTCCAATGAAACAAGTGAGGAGTGTATCCTCGTCACATTTTGTACAGACGTCTCAACAACCGCCAACGAAAAGGCAACTCAACATTTCACTTAGTGAAACAGTGTACTCGCAAACAAGACTATTATAAATCAAAGTTTGCGGAACGTTGACATTAAACGCGGTTTTCGATATCCCTGTGTCAATAATTTGTCAGTGAGTAGTTTACCTCTGTATATGAAATCTTCATATGTTGTGCACGCCCTGGTATATCGGATCATTTGAGAAATATAAACTCCATATGCGGGTGACTGAGGGATATTACTACTTAAATGTGGAAAATTTACGATGGGAAAGCCGAAATCGTCGCGTTTATCGTATAGCTTAGTTGCTAATTTCCCGTCTGTGTTTATTTTAAGTAAAATGTCTAAGTATGAATAAAAAGTTTCCCGCGAAGTCACACTGCCTGTACTAAAGTTGACATAACAGAATTGTTAGGTTTTTTGTTACAACCTTCCTTTAAAATTCCTTCTGTAACATGGCATTTCTTTATAAAAAGAAAACTGAAGAAATTCTTAAATCATTTAGGAGTCCTCTTTAGTACTCTTAACTTTAAGAACATTCTTAAGTGCTAAGTAAGTTTATGAATTACACTAAAGAATTTCACCCACATTTGAGAAATTTCTTAACCACCTAAGTAAGAAAAAAGTTACTTAAGTATTTTTTCATACGTAAGTATAGACTAAGAATCTTTATGAATACCGGCACAGGTGTCCGGAAGGAGTTAGCGTCACCTGTTAGCATGCTATGTCAGTCGAAAATGTTATCTCTCGAGTTCGGTGAAAAAAGGTCAATCTCGGTGAAAAGTTCATACATGTAGTTAGATTGAGATCTGATCGGCGAAAGGGAGTCAGTTTATATGGTCGTGGCCTAGAATACTATCTAATATGCTTAAGAGTAACTTTTTATTTTTCAACAAGATCCCCGCATCGACCATTAAAACTTCTATCCCTCTGTGAATAGTGTAGTCGTTAGTCGTTTTGCTAATTGAATGAATACCAAATGGAATATGATATTGAAAGACACATTAAATATATGTGGAATTTTACAAGAAACATTGATCAGCTATTTTTATCTGACACACAAATATCATCTCTAGATAGTCAAATCAAAATGACAAAATTGTCAATGACGTTTGAAGATGATGTAGGCCTAATAAATACACATCATTATCTCAGACCAATGATTCCTAAAAGCTAATTTTCAAAATATAAACACATTATATGTAATACAACTTAACTGCAATACTTAAAAAGATATGATTTTCTCTCAGTATTGCTAATCCTTGTTCAATCACCACCTAAAACCATTTCACAGCAGGAATGTTTGTCATTTATATCAAGATAATTTCTATGCTTCATTATATCCAGAAACAAAAAATTAAAATCAATTTTCAGACATAGTTTATTGCAATCATTATAATGATTTAAGATACAAGGACAAATGTAGTGGTATTTGTTTTAACGTGATAAAACAGGTGTTATGTATTTTTTAAATTTTGATTTACGCAACACTCAACAATATTTCAGTTACATGTATATGGTGGCGGTAAGTTTTTAACGGTGGAGGAAAGACCACCGGCCTTCTGTAAGTAAACTGGCAAACTTGATTTATATAATGTCAATTTCCTTGACACATGTACCTGTCTCTCTATTCAGTCGCCTTACTTTCAATATCAACACGATTTAGTTTGCATTAGACATTACAACAAACTTAATGACAAGTTGGCACGCATATAGTAAGCAAATAAATCTTAATATCAGTTTCATCAATTGTCGCTGAATCACCTCGTACAGTGTTCACGTGCTTGATCATTGTAATGCTATAATTCAAACCTAACTTTCTTTTACAAAAAGTATCATATGTACTTACTCAATTCCCCTATTAAAGCATATTATGAGAAAAGAGTCCTTGCTTAATAATAATAATGTTATCGCATTTCACTTTGTTAGCATTCGTTTCTTCTACAATCATTAAATCTGACTCACTGTTAAATTCTTATGTTAGAATTTCTAATTGTCAAGTGTATTGCTAAAATATTTATGAGATGTTCAATGTCTTTTTTAATATAAATGAAATTTTGGTATCTTTTGAAATTATTTGAATCTCGACAGGGGATTCAATCTCCGTGACACCTGATCCCGCCTCTCGACTGTCTGAAGTCACATAGGCTCGAAGTCACTAGTAAAAACTCAAACTCAGTACTCAACTCACCTGACTGAATTTCGCTCAGCTGAGTAATTGCTTAAGTCGAAGTCACTTATATGTTAATTGGGAATCAAGCTGAGAATGATCCAGTGCTTTCTCAAGATTTTAAGTACGTACTCAAGACTTGAGATTGAGTTTTTACTCAAAAAACTTTGGTGACTTCCATTTTGAACTTGAGATTAAAGCTGAGTAAATTTTGCATATTTGAGCATGAGTTTTTTACATAAGTACAGTTGGTGACTTCGGGCCCTGATAATTTCAATACTCCAGCTCAACTAGTGATCATGATTTTCAGATGAAACCACATAAAAACTATACTGCAAAAGGACAAATATTTATGCTGCAAGTGGTCATATATGACCAAATAATGACAAAAAGTATTGCTCATATGCAGTAAACTTCAGAAATGTAAAAAAATAGTTTGAGCCGACATATTTGAATATTGAGTACCATACCCCAGGGATTTTTTTTTTCATTTCGATGGGGAAATTCATACATTTGAAAATAATGTATTTCATAGAGCTTGAGTATTGAGTGAATTTAGTGACTTCGGGTCCTGGATTATTTTTATGTCCGTAAGTCCGTATTTGTCTAATGTTTACTATACTTCGTTTCTATATTATCTACTGGACTTCTCAACGGTTAACTCGTTAGAATTTGTACTGTATTTTGTAATTGTACCGTTATCGAAAATTGCATAAATTTACATCAGCTGAATTTATTTTATCGTTTGATTCGTCTATCTGATAAACTAAATCCTGGCGGAGAAGACTGTGTTTTAGTCGTTCACTTGTAAACATGTAGCACAACAACAACAACAATGACAACAACACTCATACCGAGTTCAAATCAAAGTATAGGATTAGCGTTTTGGTAACAAATTGTTATGACCAACGGGGCAAATTACGCATATGTTTCTGTTCCAATTGAAGGACAGGGACAAGAAAGAAGAAAACACCAGAAAGAACAATGAATGTTAAAGGTCATAGGCAACAATTCTAAAGTTTGTCTTTTATGTAAATATCCCAAAGATAGCCACCTAAAAGTTCTATTAGCCAAATTATCTGAGCTAAAAAATGACAGAATACTTGTTTATTCTGCCATCAAAGTTCACTTATCGGCATCTCGCATCACTTTGATGTGACGTCACACGAGAACAGTTTCGATTAATTAAGAGTAATCAATCGTGAATTCACAAGAAGTTGTACACTCGACCAAACTGCGTGACGAAGGAAGATGTATTACAGTTGAGTCACTTTAAGTAGATCTTCATTACCTTGGCTTCTTTTAATTACGACACAATTATTCAACGCGTAAAACCTAGTTTTTCTCTCGTTAAACCTAGTTTTTCTTCAGTCAATGGAAGTTTCAAGGAAATCTAGGTTTACTTGGAGAAAATTTAGGTTTAACTCATTTTTGTGCTTTTTGCACAGTTGAAAATAGTTTGTCTCCTGTGAATGCGATATAATATGAAAAGCTAAGTTTAAACATTTATATTGAAATCGTTAATATGATTTTGGCGTACCATAGGTTTCCTAGTCTCTTTTTTTGTCTTACGTAATAAGGGTTCCCTAACATTTTTTTTGTCAATTTTAATGGTTTTTATCATTTTTATTGCAATTTCAAAAAAATATAATTATTTATTTCTTTATCCTATGTCAAATTTTACTATCGTTACAATGTCCTTGTCCAACAGATTATGCGTACTCATCCATGCCACCTGATCCCATATCTGGATTCCCAGACGTCCGTGTTTGTTCGACGTTTACCAGGTTTGTTTATTGTCTCTTTAACATGTTTTATAATTACACCCTCCGCAAGCGTTAAACTCGTCATCAGATCTTGTCTGGAAGCTTTAAAATTTTTAATTTCTTCTTTAAAAAGGAATGTGTCCCTATAGCCGCTGATGAATTATTGCTTCACAGTTTATCTAACTGAACAATTAAAAAAACATGTTCAGTGAGTCTTTTATTGTATAAGAATCTATATGTATATATAGTTGTGTAACTCTAGCCCCACTTGAACAAATTCTCGATTCGCATCCTAGGGCACTGTGAGGATCAAAAGCACGCCCCCTCTAACCTAAAATTCTGCATTCGCCTATGGCGAGTGAGACAATACAGAGTGTCTCAACAATTTTCGTGCTGACACGTTAGTTGTAATGTATAACGTAATATAAAACTTGTAGAGCAAAAAACTGGGTTGACGGTTTAAATTTACAGCTTGATAAATAATGGACTCACTCAATGAATGGCAATGAATACATTCATTTATTGATAATATTACTAATTAAATGCACTTGTACAAATTCTAGTGAGTTTTTGGAGATTCAATTTCCAGTACATTTTTATGAGATACTTTATAAATACAGGAGAAGCGAAGAAAATGTATAACTGAATCAGTGTCATGCTGGTCATACCACTGACCGGTCATGTCTAAGATATAGATCTTTTATCTGTTGTCTATATCAAACATTATACACGAGAATGACTTCAAGTAGCAGATTGCTTGAGAGCGTAGGTATACCAATGTTAAATGGCACATCCGGGTTATGAAAAACAAAACAAAAAACAAAACAATACGGTCTATTTTCCAAAAATAACACATATTGCATTGCATAGATTCTATGCATTACCGGATGCTTGCCGACAAGTATAGGTCTACTTAGGTAAACTGACACTTGTTTACAAACACAACGAGTCTAAATCAAATCATAACAGCGGTGACAAGCTTCTTTTCGCACAAAAGTATTAGAGATTCAGTAATGCATGAAGTCCGTGCAAGGCAATATTTTTTACCCGTACAACCTGTAGACCGTATTGTTTTGGATTTTGACTCCACCCGGATGTGCCACTTTACCTTGGTGGACTTATAGTCTGTCAACTGTGATAATCAGGTTTAGACTCATTTTGTTTGTTTACCTTGGTAAATCTATGACAGAAATCGTCAACCTTCATTATATAACCAAAAACTGAAAAAAAAATATTGACAACCAGTAAGTATATTTTTGTTCATCATGAATCATCATGAATATATAAATTGCGTGGGAGATATCGGAGTAATCTATAAATAGAACGAAGTTTGCAGAGAAGTGGACTATAAGTGGCATTCAAACGTTCTTGATGAAATAAAATGGGAGCTGTAGGGGATAATAAAATAAAGCGACCTTAACTGCCTTATCGATATTTTTTATTCAAAACATACGTGTTTATTTTTTTAGCAGTTTGGTTAAACTAAAGAATTTTCAGAGACGATATCTCAGAAAATTCATTGCTGACCGTTTGAACAGCATGGCCTTAAAACCTTAAGAAGATAATGACAAGAAAATTTCAACAGAATTTATATAAAACACCTAAAAAGGAACGATATATAAAGCGATGTTTTTTTGTTTGTTCGGTTGGTTTTGAGTGGACAAACATCTGAATGTAAATTCTAACAGAAACTGAGTAGAATTAGGCTTAAGTAAATTCTTATTTGAATTATTTTCAGATCAATCACTTTATAAATCATATATAGTGTGTAATCGCATTTGGTTGGATTCCGTTGTTTGATCATATTCCCTGGTGTATTTCAAAATTTTAATGTTTTGAAGAAATGAATAAAGAATAAATACTCATAAAACAGGGGGTACATGGGCAAGGCACACTAAGAGGAACCTGTCCACAAGTACCTGTGTACTTTACATCTTTAATTCGTGTTAAATTATTTATTGAATAAGCGAAAATTTGAGTGTCGCGAAAAATAACCAGTTTTTCAGTACATTAATGCATTGAAGTCTTTTCCTTGTAATCATAAAGTCGTGCCATTTCCTTGTAAACAACTGTATCAACTATGATTTAATTCCATTGACTTTTTAAAAATGTAAACATACATTTCAGTGCAACAGAAGTGCACAGAATAATACATAACGCCATTTCGAAACATTGCTTATTAAAGAAAAAGTACATGATTGGGTATGTGGCCGAGTGGTTAGATCATCACGCGTTGAATCATGACGTCACTCACTTCTGGAGGCAACACAGGTTCGAACCTGTTGAAATTTTAAGCAATTTTTAAAGAAAGTTTGCCAGTTTACCTGCGAAAGGTGGTCTCTTCCCGGGTACATTGTAACCGGGTTCTCTCGTCCTCTATTCAAAACTGACAGCTACTATATAACTGAAAAAAATGTTTGAGTTTGGCGTAAAACACTGTTCAAAATTTTTAAAAATCAGAAACGTTGGATACACATATCAACATATTAAGTTAATATAAAAAATTATTCAGCAAGATTTCATAAGGCATTTGCTTGTATATGTTTACATTTTTCTGCATTTTCACAAAATGTTTTGGTTTACTGGTGAAGGATTTTAAAACGACTAAATTAAAAACACATTTTGGAACGGTCGAACATGCAGGGAAAATATTTGGATGTTTAATGTCAATTATAAATCCATTTTGCACCACCTGAGTGGATATTTTCAATGGGGTTTTCTATGTCTATAGATGAAAAGATCTTAATATTGTGACAATTTGATACACACGTTATGATTAGAAGCATGTGTAGGAGTTGTACGTCATGGGACACGATTTTGCTGACCATTTTCATGGTCAGTTGCTTTTCTCATAAACCTACGTAGACGATTTGAAATATAAACATTAGCACAGGTATCACTAGGTCTTACTCGCAGTCTTAAAATTACTTATATGTCAATTTAAATAGCCAGGGGCAGCTGATGTTAATCGGTTTATATTCTTTCGGCGTGGCTTGATAGAGGTAAACAGTCTAAATTAATCCAGCGTTACAAAAAAATGTAACATCTAATTGACCATCATTACGTCGTTAGAAGAGTATTGGAACTACTCTGGTAATCCTACTTGTAGACCTTGGACGATTTTCCAGTTGATTCGGAAACATGCATTGGAAATGTGGAAAGTATCCCATCATACTCCTACATACTCATACTCCGCGAGTCCCGCTGGAACCTAAGATGATTTTGTGAGAAAGTTTGCCGGAAGGTCCATGTGGTCTCTTTCCGGATAGATCTAAATTGTAACCGATTCCTTTATCCCACCATAAAAAACTAGCCGCCACCATATAACTTAAAAATGCTTGACGTATAACACCATTCAAAAAGCAATCCAGAACATGGCCAAACAAGGACCTTTGGAAAATTCGGGAGTTGGAATAAGTGTTAAGGGGAGTAAGTAATCCCTGCCGACCGGCCATACCCGTTGTGAGTCCAAATCAAATTCGAAAACGAAACAAATTTAAGATTACTTCCCATCATATTCGATATCGACGACTCGACAACTCGCCGACTTCTGAACAAGTAACTCGACATTTCAGTTTGGTATTCATAAACAAGATCATCATATCGACTGTGTAATTCGCTATGTGTTGAGTTTTAGCATAATTCTTCATATGCCTGTGACAAAACTTGTCACTTAATAGTTTGCTTTAGTGTTTGAAATGATCGCACGTTGAACATTATCCTGTTTTACAAATTACCCAGTGCGAAAAATAAAGAATAAAAAAAAACTCGTGTTTTACGCCACACTCAATTTGTTTTAGTTATATAGTGGCAGATGGATTTTAATGGTGGAAATTTTACAAAGTATATGTACCTGGGAAGATACCAACTACATCCCGCAGGGAAACTGGCACTCTTTCTCACAATATCAGCTTAGGTTCCAGTGGGACTCGAACCTGCGCTGACAACATGGGAGAGACAATATATGGTTTAAAGTGTGACACTCTAACCACTCAATCACTGCTGATAATAAAACAAACAACAAGCGTACATACGTTATTCACTTATATTGCAGAAGATAAACAAGTGGGACTTTTCACATCATTAGATCTATACTCACCAAGTATTGCCATTCTCTTACACAGAATTGTCAGTCCTTGCACTCTCGGTCAATCTCAACCAACGTACGCGTCTAAAAAAAACACGTGATCATGTAACCAACAGAATGAATATAAAACCAAATTACTCAGAATAGGGATGTTTTTCAATATATATATATATATATATATATATATATATATATATATATATATATATATATATATATATATATATATATATATATATATATTCCCTATATTAATATAGCAATTTTTTAAAAAGGTATTTTTCAGATAGTATAGTTTCTTCTATGTCAAAACTAAAGATATATGCAAAAAGGCAAATGGCTTATAAAGAGCAAAATCTAGAGTACATCTATATATTTTGCAAAACTCTTGTAAAGGCAAAACGTTGAAAAAGATTGTTCGATAGTGCAAGCACCGACAAGTCTGTATAAGAGATTGCAAGTATTGTGTGTACAACTTTCAACTTGCAACGTCAGCTTTAAATTTGATGTTGGTCGAAGGACCGTCAGTTATTTTGATTGGGCAAGTTCAAGGTGTTACATTTGAAGTGTAGCGAAGTGGAACTATACGGGTATATATATATCAGATGATAAAATGAAAATCTCAGACTATTCGCGTACTTGCCAAGATGCACTTCATTATTAGGACGTGTATCTGTCTTATAGTTTTTTCGCCAACAGCATGGACAGACGATTGTCCTTACTCGGACACGACCCTGAAAAAATGGTCGAGTGTTGGTACCTGGGGCTCTGAGGTAAGTTTATATCTTATGTTAACATTTTACATTTTATGGAAAATGTGTGTCTTTTTTATCTATTTTACATTTTGAGGGAAATTGGTAATGTAAGTTTCTCCTTTTGGGCCCTTTTAGGCCCACCTGATATTGGAAATACTAATTTGTGTGTGTAATTTTAAAAAAAGGAAGAAAAGAACACCTGATATTCTGGCAATGCACGATTTCCCGGATCAGACATAAACAAACTTCTGCTGGAAACGTCTAGTCACCTGTTTACCTGCAAGATTTTATATACAAATGCGCGTGCGTAAGTGGGCCTCCGTAGCATAGTTGTTAGAGCATGCACGAAATCTCTCACCTCTAGTTAGCTCAAGTTCGAGTCCCACTGGAACCTAATCTGATTTGTGAAAAAGTTTGCTTATTTGCTTGCGGAAGGTCGGTGGTCTCTCCCCGGGTACATTGTATCCGAGTTCTCGCCTTTGCCATTAAAAACTGACCGCCACTATATAACTGAAATTGTTGAGTGTGGAATAAAACATTTGGGCTATTAAAAAAATCAAATTATTGCCAATGGGTGGGAACCACGGTTTATATCGTCTGCTACCGATGAAACGGGTGACATTTTAGGTTGTGTGTCTGCGTCCGTCAGTTCATCCAAACTGAGGTTTGTAATTGAAATCGCGATGAAAATACAAAAAGCAATAGACAGATCATAAAATCAATCGACCATTTGGCACGAGCTCATTTGAGGTATCATTTCTACAAAGCAACATAGATTTATCAAATGAACTCGAGTTGTGTTCAAAGGGACAAGACGCACTAAAACAATATGCATATCCCCGGACTTCTATCTAGGTGCATTTTCCCGATGCAATCTCTTAACAGAAGTTGTCGGTCTTGAACTCGTTAAGGAGTGCAAGGACCACAACTCCGTGGAAGAGTAAACTTAGGCTGCAGTATCTTAGAGAGTTGTCGGCCCTTGCACTCCGACAACTCATGCAAGAGATTGATTCCGAAGACTTAAATTTAAGTCTTTAAAATATCGTTAGTGGATAAAGAAAAAATGAAAATGACAAATGAACGTGGTACGGAAAATTTTAGTCGAGCAAAGATGCTGTACATGTAGGCATTGCACAGCAAAATACTCCTTGTACAACGATAGCATAATATTAATTTGTTTACAAACCGTTGAGAAAGAAATGTGTAAGTTAAATTTTCACACAAAATTATGGTTATGCTTAAAATCAATGCTAATAACAACAAAGCATGTCCACGACTGGTACGGTACCTATTCTCGGGCGAAAATCGAGGTTTTTTCACGAATATCTTTCAGTTCAACTGACTGAATTATTTTGAAATTTTGTACCATGCAGATAAAATTATAGCCCCCCCCCCGTCCAGTTTCACCGGTAGAGGTCTAGATCTAAAAACACATGTTTAGGTCCTACGACTTAATTTCAAGAACCCAAGAGTAAAAGATCCGTGACCTTGAAAAATTACATAATTATATTTTACATTTCAAACTTTTTTGTTTAAAAAGTTCAACAGATTTTATTTAATTAAATGTTTAATTAAAGTTTTGTGTACTGTTCTACAGAAGAAAGTCAATGAAGTCTGAATATCTTTCTATTAAATGATTTTATTGAAATTCATTCGCATTAAATACAACATATTTCTACATTGCCCCTCTCTGTCTCTATCGCTCTCTCTTGCAGAAATAATGACTGAACAAGTATGAGTGTATATCAGAATGCTTAAGTACGTGTAGTACAAGAATGTAGAAATATGTAAATTGATTTAATATATATATAGGACATTTCAGAAATGTCACCAAGTGTCACTGCTATAGTCAAATATTTATTAATATTGGTAATTGCTTGGGTTTATTTAATCAATGCTAATTAATTATGCTATACCTTAAGCGGCACCTGTCGCGGACTAATCCCAATTGTCTGGACAGGTGAGACGTCTCCGTTATTCCAAGTTTTCTCTGTTTAGCGTCGGCGAACGGATTGGTTTTGAGATCATAAAATGGGGGAAAAAACACAAACATCTATGAGGAAATATGGAACATAGTCCTAAAATGAATAGTGAAACACGAACTAATTTGTTTCATCATTGTCATAACTAACATTTTAAGGGGTGATTTATTAGTATGTTCCAAAGATATATGGTTTTTAATTATAAGTTAAATTTTGCCTTTCTTTTGCTAAAATATAATGAATTACTTAAATGTGCATATAATTGAAATTGTCCTCATTAGAATGTTTATTTTTCCCCCGATAGAAAGATATGTTTTTGACTTTCGAGGGACGCTAAACATGAAAAGAAAATGAATGGCCTATATGGAACACACTTTTGTGATTACGGAAATTCCGGAATCCACCAACCGTCAGTGCGATTAAGTCATATTCAACCTTTATATCATCTTCGTCACTATCTTAATACTATATTCTCATAACCACAAACTTACGTGGTTATAGAGGGGGTTCCGTGGCCGAGCGCCTAGAGCACCGCGCTCAAAGTTAAACCAGGAAAACTCAGCCTGACTTCAGGTCAGTGCAGGTTCGAGTCCCGCTGAAACCTAAGCTCATTTTTGTGAGAAAGTTTGTTGGTTTACCTGCGGAGGGTCGGTGGTCTCTTCTCGGGTTCTCTACTCCACCATTAAAAAATACCGATTCAAATTTCAAAAATTCAAACATGGTTTGATATATATGATAGCACATTTTACCCCGTGTACCTTTAGTTTGGATATTTTAAAACAACACATCAAATAATATTTTTTCAGCTAACAGATATTTTGAATCAGTAAATAAAGTCGAATTTGATGAAGGTCTGTGGATAAGAACACAGTACTTGACTGGGCGGATTCAGACGGGGCGCAGCGGGGTGCCCCTCAATTTGGCAAACATCTGTAGAAGCTAAATAATGTTTTTATCAAGGTAGAAAATTAATAGTAAATTTACAATTTTCGTAACTCGTTGTAGTCGGCGGGTATATCTTAGTATTACACCCACTCTAAGTGTAAATCCTTGATCCGCTCCTGCTAGGGGTAATGAATATTGTGACAATGATCACGAATTTTGTAAAATTTGACAATACTACAAACCTATTTTAATGTATGGGCGGTAAAAAAAGTGCAGGTTTTTAAACACACTATTGTTGAGTCTGAATAAAAAGCAATGTCATGCTGATATCGGGACATGAACTAAACCAGCTGCGTGGTGTATTTCTTTAATTACAGAAAGAAAAGATTAGATATCTTAAATGGTGCACGTTTTGTTACGGTGATACGGATAGAGAAACTCGTGTTGTGCGCGGGATAATCCCAATCTGACGTACATATCGTCACACTACGATTAGGAATGTCAAAAGAATTTGTTAAAATGTAAAAAAAAAAAAAGTATAGTGTCACGATTTTTTAGTCATCTACCGGCGTCTCCAGTTAAAATTTTCACAATGGTGTTAGAATGTCGACTTTTTGCACCGGAGGATTTTTGGAGGACCAACATGATTACCCGGTGGTGTGAAAAAATAATTTGAAATTTTGCTTTATTTTCGGTTTTGTTCGCTCAATGTTTTTATGCACCCCTCCCCCCTCCGCCCTGAAAGGTCCGCCGGGGACATCTAGTGTCTTGATCGTCCGTCTATCTGTGTGCCTGTCTGTTTTTCTGTCCTTAATTCCGTCCCGCTTACATTTCAAGTTTGGATTGTGATACAGTAACCAAACTTAGACTGTAAGTTCAGCTAAGGGTTACTCACATTTCACTGACATCACATGCCCCTGGGTGTGGGTGGGGTCAAATGTAGGCCATTGCAATGTTTTAAGTATACATATTATTTGCCAGCAAAGAAATTTGTTGGGACCGGGGGCATTTGTGTTTTAAAAAGACATCTTGTATGTTAAAGGTTCTGGTTTTTTAAGTTGACAATTTTTCAACTGCAAGAGGTCAATTGTGTTTACCCAAAAAATTATTTCGATTTTTTCTTATTTTACCTGACTTGTACTGGATGTACAACAACAAATAAAACTTATACCCAGACATAAAACATCTTATATCCCTATATATTTTGAGAAAATAAGGGCAAGTCCAATGTGGTATTCATATACAAATAGTAAGATTGAATTAATTAGTTGCAATGGAAAAAATGCCAAACTGGGTTTCTCAAGAAAATAGTCACAAAATATATAGGAATATGAAATAGTGAAAGAAGATAAAAAAAAAAACAGCTAATACCCCATCAAGTCTTGTAAAAACTGTAGAATATTGTTTTTTTTTACCTGTTTTATAATTCTTCAGTACTTTTGTCATAGTTAGTTTGGCTCGCTTTTACGAGTTTTCTATTTTTGTGTCTTGGATTCTTTGTTTGTTTATTCAGTTTTTGTCTACTTTATGTTTTGTTACGTTAAAGGATATCTACCTACCCGAATAGTTTTAATCAAATATTTACATGTTGTTCATGATATTAGACATTGTGTACACGCGCTATTTCTTCATTTCCAATTTTGGTAAATTGAAAATGAGTAGTACACACGTAGTCGTGTACTCATTTTCAATTTACGAAAATTTTAAATGAATAAACAAAGCATGTGCCAATAAAATGCAGTGGCATAGGAAGCAGATCAAAAGTCGGGGGGGGGGGGGGGCAATGTGGGGGGCAATGATTTTACAGTAACAAAAAATTGTTTTCATATGTCTTTTGTTTATACAATTAATACGTACAACAGCGGTGGATCTATAAAAAAGACTATCAACTATAGCCGCACGCTCTCACTGGTTACTTCACATGATTTTGGGATGGATACGAGTTTCCCTTGTGTTGTTATCAGCTAAAGATATTAAAATTTAATCATCGATGATATCCAATTCTGTACAGAGAATAAACGCAACAATTTCACGTGTACGGCATCTTGCGTACCCCCCCCCCCCCCCCCCAAAAAAAAAAAAATAAACGAAAAAGAAATTCTGGGAAGTATACCCAGCTGGATCATGGGGAAAGTAAACGATGATTTTGTGTCTGGAAGCTAGAGAATAATACCTCATCGTGCTTTCGAATTAATTAATCATCTAAATATTTTAATGATAAAGAGGACATAATTCAATGTCTAGAAGTAACGTAACTTTTTCTTTTAAGAATGGTAATAATCAATGTGATTTTCTATCAGATTACCAGGCGTATTTTCGCGTCGGGGTGCAGACGAATGCTTCTACGAGCTTCCAAATTAAAAAAAATATTGTTTTTATTTAATGCATAATACACAACCCTCTAATGAAATATTGTCTCCCAATTAATCCAACACTTAAAATTATGTGAAGTAAGCAGTGAGAACGTGCCCCTTAAGTTGATAAAATAGTTACTTTTTCTATAAAATTAAAAGCAAATTCCCCAAAATTCAGTTCGGCAAATACATGTTCAAACTTTGAAACCTCAGTCTGCTTTTGATGATGTATGCATTGCATCACAAAAAGTATAATTTTATGTCACCAACCTAAAATCAACAAATAACCTTTTTAATTTTTTTAATAGATCCACCCCTGTTGCAGGTATTAATTGAATTAACAAAATTTGAAAACAATTTTTTACTGCAAAATAATTTTAAAAAATATATATATTAATATTTCAATAAAAAAGAAAAGAGACAGAAAAAAAGAAAAGTAGCCCCTCCCCACTTTCGAATTGCTGTTATGCGATAATTTATCGCAACATGTAATCATTATGTTTTGATATATGTCATCTTGTCTACATAATGTGTAGATTATCAAAACTTGTCGATATAATGTGATCGTTTTACTGCGCAAAATATAGCGTCATAAAAAAACACTATGTCGATATAGTCCAAATCAATATGTAGACATGTTGAGAAAAATATGAGGTTATGTCGACAAAATTTATGTGAATATGTCGTCAAAATTAAGTCGTTTTGTCAGTATAACGCAATTAATTATCACTCCATGTCGACATAACTTATCAGATTATCTCAACATGTTGATGGCAGCTGTATGCCATCGTAGTCTTCAACTTCAACTAAATGTTTTTTTTTTAAGTTCCTTAAAGGGGCAATAGCTTTATCATACACGTATTTCTATATATTTTGTGAAAATAAGGTCTGGTCCAATCAGGTATGTACATGAATATACAAATGGAAAGGTTGAATTAATCAATTGCAAGTGAATAATTGCCAAACTGGCTTTCGCAAGCAATCTTCACTATATATATATATATATATATATATATATATATATATATATATATATATATATATATATATATATATATATCTCTCTCTATATATATGCCTGTGTATATCCTTTTTGTTACTGTATATCAATTTAAGTAGTAAAAACGGAAAGAATGTATGAAAAAACAACTATAAAGACAAAAATCGATTAATTCAGGTATCCAAGAGTTAGTTTATAATTGTATTCCTAATCATAAGAGCCCTTTAAGGTTAAAGTGTTCAGTTTATTTCTGTTTTGAATCAATCAGGCCTACAGTTAATTAAGGAAATTCTTAGTTATATAATTTATGTATTCATAATCTATTTTCAGCTTCCAGGTGAAAATACGAAAGTTGTTCTTTCATCCGGAGATCACGTGTTGTTGGACGCTGCGAGTGTTTCGGTTAAAAGTATAACCATTGAGGATGGTGCAAGCTTAGTTTTTGATAATGCCAAAATCAAGCTTCAAACCAATTATATTCTGGTGAAGGGAAGTTTAATACTTGGGTCAACGCTCTGTCAGATTACAGAAAAAATAGAGATTACTCTTACAGGTACGTACAGGTGTTACTAAGATGAGAATGAGATAGTTATGTGTACGAATTGCAAATATATATACAGTAAAACCTGTATATAGGGGCCACCCAAGGGACCAGAGAATATTGGCCTTTATGTGCAGGTGACCCTTATACACAGGTTCAATTTAGTTGAAGTATGTAGTCAAGGGACTTTTAAAAACTGGCCTTTATAGACAGGTGATCCTTATATAGAGGTGGCCACTATAGCAGGTTTTACTGTAATATATATATATATATATATGTATATATATATATGTATGTATATAAGTATGTATATATATGTATATATATATGCATGTATGTATATATATACATGTATGTATATATAATAATAATAATAATAAAATAAATAGATAGATAAATAAATAAATAAATAAATAAGTACAAAAATAAATATAGATATTGAATAAATTGAATATAAACATTTAGAATACAGAACTGATACTTATATGAATAAGGCCTACATGTAAACAAGAACTACAGAAAAATAAAAAATAAATTAATACGATTTGTGTGTATTGGCGTCGGAAGCAAATTAAAAGTGGGGGGCTAAACCAACTTAAAACACACACACGCCAGAAACGTCTGGGGGCTAAGCCCCAATGTTCAACACCTATGTCTATCTTTGCAAAAAAAGTGGTGGGGGGCTAAAATTATACTAGCCTGTATATATATATATATATATATATATATATATATATATATATATATATATATATATATATATATAGTGATCTGTAAGTAAAAGAACTATCAAAACATATCAAGTTAACAGAGATAAAACGTTAAAAATTACGAAAATATAATACGAAAAAAAATCAGAACGGGCAATTGAATAAAATGTACAACAAAACCACCACTATCAACCAAGATTCACGCAGAAATTCACAAGAATTACAGTAAAGTGCCCAATGGATGGTACAGCCGTAATACCAATTTTTCGCCTAAGAAACTATTATACGGATTTCGCCCATTAGGCGGAGGTCTTCTCCATGTCATCTTGCAACTTTTTTTCGAGCGGCAAGTGTTTGAAACTTGTGTGAAGATGCGTCAACTTCAATTCCCTAAGAAATAAGAAATATAATGAATGAAATGCACAAAACCACCACTGTCAACCAAAATTCACACAGAACTGTACTCAAGATTTACAGTAAAGTGCCCAATGGATGGTACAGCCGTAATACCAATTCCTTGCCTAAGAAACTACTATACGGATTTCGCCCCTTAGGCGGAGGTCTTCTCCATATTCTCTTGCTACTTTTCCCCGAGCGGCAACTGTATGAAACCTGTTGGAGATACGCCCATTTCGATACAATAAATAATTATTTGAGAAATAAAATATTACTTCCCTCGATATAACAAGCTTTAACTGCTTCAAACTGCACAATGTTTTTGACTGCCTTCTACTCCTTAAATGTAAATGACAACCACCGCTGTCAACGAACATTCATCGTAAACACTGAAAAATGATGAGATTTTAATTCATTGAAAAGATTAAAACAAGTATTATTTAACGATTATAAACACACACACACACACACACACACACACACACACACACACACGAATGAAGTTCATGCTTGAAATGATTGAAAACAAAAAATTCGTCGATTGATAGCATTTCTGCAACGGAAAACCTGAAATAATTTTAAAAAATTATATTAGAAACATGTATCAAAATTATTTTCATATCAAACAGAACAAATCTCGGAAAAGATTGAAGTCAGTAATATATCATTGTCAAAAATTCTCATTTGCCATGTTAGTACAGTGCTGTTAGATGTTAATATGCTGCTAATAACTTGGTAACCATCGCTTTTATAGTTTTTGTAGAGTTCACAATTTCTGATATACATGAATTACCGACCCGCATCGCGCACTGCCCACGGCGAGTGGTTTACTTCCAACAGTCTTCTTTACCTCGTGCATAATCAGGATTCGATGGGTCAAAAGTCCTGAATGTTTTTGTGTATGTTCTAGTCATTCTTTCCATCATTGTTTTAAAACAAAGACCCTGAATTAATGCACCTGTAGTTTTCCATTATTATAAAGGTCACTCTGGTTGTAGCTCTCAGCGACGTCAAAGAGAAGTCACATGTCAACTAGAGTATACAATATGACTACAACAATGACCTGACCCTGTGTACTCAAAAGGGTTATATAAGTCTTTGTATTTGCCAAAGTTCATGATGATATTTCAACCTCTGAGTCAGTGTATCCAACAAGGGTAGGCTTCCTATTGATATTACGGAAGAGTACCACTGCCACATAATGTCAGTTCCGTCTATGGGAGAGTATCTCTGCCACACGTCACGGAATGATATTTAATCTTTGAGTCAGACCCGTGTAAAGCTATCCCGGAATTCTCAGCCTGCAGTTCGATTTACGGAACGGTCAGCCGACAATTCTCAGCCTGCAATTCGATTTATGGAACTGCCATCCCGCAATTTCCAGTCTGCAATGCGACCTCTGGGTGTATTCGAAATATGTTTTTGAGTAAAATAGATTCAAATATGACGTATAACATCACCGATCTTTCCTCAATTCGCATGCCCATCGGACCGGAATACATATTGGGTATCTCAGAAAAGTACAGTTTTATTATTTACTTATTTCAGACGACAAGAAACTAGATATGTTTAATAACGATACAATGTAACGCAGATGAGGGGAGAGTACCTCATGTCGGCACTTTTTCTCATAATTCCAAGGGTCTAAGGGATTTTGTTTATATTTTAGATTTACGTTCATATTATGAGCTAACCCTTCATATTTACCCCATGGTAGGAACTATTCTAGTATAGCCTGGGCAGACCTTTGAAATTATCACAAATCTTAAATATTATAAAGGTATTATCTTATTTTGGGAACTCAGTGTTTGTGGGTGTATGGGATTTGGACTCTATCTTAATTTACTTGTATACGGGCTTTATCCCACACACTTATCATAGTGAGAAATATTTTAGTATAGACTGGGCGAAACTTTGAAATTAGCAGAAATCGTAAATATCACGAAGGGGGTACCGCGTTTCGGGACCATTTCTGATAGTGTTCTATGGATCTACGAAATTTGGACTATATCTTAATTTTACACTTACATACTGTGCCAACCCCCCAAATGAACATTCTTGGCTAATTTATTACACATAGCCCATAACCTTATAACACTTAATCCCAAGGTGGGAAATAATCAAGTACATTCTTGGTAGGCCTAGCCTTTGATATTAGCCTAAATAACAAATGCCACAGAGGCGACATGATACTTTGGGACTCATTATCATTGCCTTCTTTTGGGTCTATGAAGGTTTAGCCCAGTATGTAAATGTTAAATAAAGATATAGATCAAATTCCCTAGAGCCGTCGAACGTTATCAATTATCAGAAAGTGTCCCGAAATGAGGTACCCCAATCTTTTATGATATTTGCGATTTATGCTTATTTCAAAGGATCGCGCAAGGTACATGTATACTAGGAATATTTCCCACTATTATTTGAGCTAATTATGAAAGTTCAGCCCAGTATGTAAACGTAAAATTAAGATATAGTTCAAATCACATAGACCGTAGAACACTACGAGAAAGAGTCCCGAAATGAGCTCCCGCTATTTTACGATATTTGGGATTTTTGCTAAATTCAAAGGTCCGCCCAGGTTATACTAGGATATTTTTCACACTATGGGCTTAATAAAGGTTAACCCGCTATATAAACCAACAATTAAGATATAGTCCAAATCCCGTGAACACTAATAGAGTCCTGAAATCAGCCTCCATTTTACTGTATTTGCGATTTATACTAATTTCAAAGGTCCTCCCAGCCTAGTAGTATACTAGAACAAACATGTACTCCGGTGTGGATTAACTATGAAATATTAGCTCAGTATATAAACCAAATAAGATATAGTTCAAATCCACTAGACCAGTAGAACACTAGGGGAAAGAGAGAGTCCCGAAATGAGGTACCCACTTTATAATATTTACAATTTATACTTATTTTAAAGGTTCGCCCAGACTTTATTAGAATATTTCCCACTTTGTGCTAACTATGAGGGTTAGCTCAGTATGTAAGCGTAAAATCAAGATATAGTCCAAATCCCTTTGTCCCATAGAACACTATGAGAAAAAGTCCCGACATTGACCCTACCCCTCCTTTGGGTCAAATTGTGTTATTACACATAATTAATTTCTTGTCGTCTGCAATAAGTAAGTAATAAACTGCCCTGTTCTGTGATTCTCCAATATACATTCCGTTCCTTCGCGCCTGCAATTCTAGGAAAGACTGATAAAATACATCTTCATATCAGAATCTAGTTTACTCACGAACATATTTTGAACACGTCCAGATGTCGAATTGCAGGCTGAGAATTGCGGGCTGGCAGTGCGGACTCAAGATTTGCGGGCCAGCTTCACACTGGTGCGTGGGACATATCGGAAAAGGGGAGCGGTAGGAGATTAAGTTTTAATTAGATTGGGAAAATGCCCATCTACAGGCATTAATACTAGGTTGAATGCATGTCAACGTGAAATATCTTTGTGAAATAGCTTTGGCTTCAGCCCATAGCACATGTCAAAGTCTGTGGTAATTCGCCTATAGCATATCTTTATAGCACATGGAGAGTTCTTTGGCCGGATGAATATAAAAAAAATGCACTTAATTTATTGTACATTTTTTCCCACAGGAAACAAAGGGGACTACAGTATTAAAGACTTTGGGGAAAAATTTATTGGTGTAGATGATGGTGGTGTTTTGGAAATACATGGTAAATACAAATTCCCTTGGTCTAAATTGATCAGAACTTTGACCAGAGTCAAGGATGGAACACTTTCCGATCAGTGGGTAAGGAAGAGTACGCACTTTATCAAATTAATACGGATAACACGACTTTCGTCTCCAGCTGATGAAAACTATTTAATTATACCGAATTACCCCTCAAGACACATTTGGAATGGCCTAAATCATCGATAAAACAGATGAGTCCATTGTTTTTCAGGGATTGATGAGTTAAAGTGTATTTTGAATATAACAAATTATTTCACATTTGTCTTTATTCAAAGATATCTCATCAGAAAGATCACTTGAAATTGAGCACTTGCATCTCGGTAAAGAAATAATTCCAAAATGCCTCATGTTAGTATTTTTAAGTATACTTGACAGTCTTTTTATCAAAATAAATATTATATTTATTTTCACTTACATATAAATCGTTGCTAGACTTCGATGGATTTTGTCGCCATTCCCGATATCACTTAATCACGGATTTCCCTGTATGTTCAGAAACTTACAGTAGCAAAATCTATTGATTAAAAAACTTGTATTAAAGTATTTTACATTTTAATATGTATTAAAGTATTACATTTGAAATATGAACTCTAACAATTAAAATTAATTTGTTTGATAGGGAAAACTAGTATTTGAGATGTTTTACCACAGCTTTGAGGTAAAGCCTTTGAACTTCTATCCTTCAATATAAGGAAGGTTATAGTATCATATCCTACAATATGAGGTCATTTGCTGTTACGTCCTGTAATATTAGATAGTTTACTTTTACGTCCTGTAATATTTGATAGTTTACTTTTACGTCCTGTAATATTAGATAGTTTACTTTTACGTCCCAAATATTAGATAGTTTACTTTTACGTCCTGTAATATTAGATAGTTTACTTTTACGTCCTGTAATATTAGATAGTTTACTTTTACGTCCTGTAATATTAGATAGTTTACTTTTACGTCCTGTAATATTAGATAGTTTACTTTTACGTCCTATAATATTAGATAGTTTACTTTTACGTCCTGTAATGTTAGATAGTTTACTTTTACGTCCTGTAATATTAGATAGTTAACTTTTACGTCCTGTAATATTAGATAGTTTACTTTTACGTCCTATAATATTAGGTTGTTTACAATTACGTCTAGTAACATCAGGTAGTTAATGTTAAGCCCAGTAATATCAGATATTTTCTACTTCCTACCGTATTAGGTAGTTTACTGCTACAACCTATAATATAAGGTAGTTTGCTGTTACGTCCTTTAATATTAGGTAGTTTGCCGTTGCGTCCTATAATATAAGGTAGTTTGCTGTTACGTCCTATAATATTAGGTAGTTTGCCGTTGCGTCCTATAATATAAGGTAGTTTGCTGTTACGTCCTTTAATATTAGGTAGTTTGCCGTTGCGTCCTATAATATAAGGTAGTTTACTATTACGTCCTGTAATATTAAATATTTTGTTATGTCCTGTAATATTTGGTATTTTTCTGTTGCGCCCTGCAATATTAGGTAGTTCTTTGTTGCGCCCTGCAATATTATGTAGTTTTCTGTTGCGCCCTGTAATATTAGGTAGTTTTCTATTACATTGTGTAATATTAGGTAGTTTACTGTTTCTTCCTGTAATATAAGGTAGTTTGTTGTTACAACCTATAATATAAGGTAGTTTGCTTTTTCATCTTGTAATATTAAGTAGTTTGCTATTTCGTACTGTAATATTAGGTAGATTTCTATTCAATACTGCAATATTAAGTAGTTTGTTGTTACATCCTGTAATATTAGATTCTTGTTACGACCTATAATATAGGTTGTTTACTATTACGTCCTGTTATATTAGGTAGTTTATCGTTACGTCCTATCATATTGGGTAATTTACTGCAATGCCCTGTAATTTTATAGTTTACGCTAACGCCCTGTGATATTAGGTAGTTTGCTGTTACATCCTGTAATATTTGGTATTTTGTTATTACGTCCTATAATATAAGGTAAATATCTGTTACGTCTGGTAACATTATTTGTTTTCTGTTACGTCCTGTAATATTTGGTATTTTGTTATTACGTCCTATAATATAAGGTAAATATCTGTTACGTCCGGTAACATTATTAGTGATACTTAATCGTTTGCCGTCGTGCCCAGTAATATAAGGCAAGTTTGCTGTTATGTGGTACATTCGTAGTCTTACCCTGTTAAATAAAGCATGTTTGCCATTAAGCTTTGCGATATAGGATAATTGCTGCTTTGCCCTGTGATATAGGTTGATTGCTGTTATGCCCAGTGATAATTGCTGTTATGCCCAGTGATAATTGCTGTTACGCACTGTAATATGTTGTTTATTGTTCATTTTTTATATTTCTCAGAATTTACCTGATGAAACGGAGAGTAAAAATGCACGAGGTATCATAGCTTATGTTATGGACCCTGTTAAAAAGGAGCTGTCATCATCTACTGTGATATTCCGTGGTGGTGGCCTTCATAACCAGTGTGAAATCGACAGAGAAGCCGAAAACATGGGGAAAATTTTAGATGGTTAGCATTTTGTTTTATAAAACAAATATACAAGACTAATATTGGATAAACGAAACGTGGAAAAACAAAATTTACAGTTGCCAAATATAGTTGTCAAGAGAAATCCTTTCATATATATATAAATGAATCGATATGATGATAAATCTTGAATCCTTTTCATATGACAAAACCTTACGATAGTGAATCCTTCCCCTTTCATATGATAATAGATACCTTCATATGATAATGAATACTTCATATGATGATAATTTCTTTCATCTAAATTCATCTTTCATTCTAAATTCTGTAGTTTGTTGTATGCATATACCAATAGTAATGCCAAATTAATAATTTGCAAACGAATAATTGCCAAACTGGGTTTCTCGAGCCATTTTCACAATGTATAGGAGTTGAAGAATCGTTATGCTTGTTTATATCTTTTTTGTTATTTTACATCAATCTAAATAGTAAAACAACAATTTCTTTTTGAAAAAACAGCTAATTCCCCTTTAAGAAATTTTGAAAGGTAACAAATCTAGGAAAATGTTTTAAATTGCAGTTTTACATAAAATATATTATTAGGGAAATACATTTTGGAATTATTTATGAAACAATATTATGCATGGACTCAGTGGTTATAAGCTGTATAATAAACATATAAAAAGCAGATGCCGAAATATTAACCATCAGGTGGTTCAAGAGACAGTGTACAAATCTGGTTAACATTGAACAAACCCGAACCTCTGAAATTACATAGGTAGTCACACCTGCTGCGACTCCACAATCAATGTTTGAAAGGCGATAAAGTCCTCACGAAAAAATTCAAAATAAAACACCGGGGGAAATTCATTTTAAAACATTTGTCAAGTCTTATGATAGCAATCAAGAATATAATGGATTACTGGGATATATATTCTAAACTGGATATAAGAAAGGTGGCGGGAACACCAACGATAAATATAAGGAGTGATAATATGAACGGTTTTTAGTGTCACTTAACGGTTTTGAAAGCAAACTGTTTTACTATTTTTTATCAAAGTTTGATCCCAACTTTGGCCTCTTGTAATATATCATATTGAAAGTAGTCACTTTGTATCTCTTTGGAGCCAGCAACAACAAATTTGTTTTTTAAAGACGTGTCTATTTTTTGTGAAATTATTACTACAGAATCTCATGCTATATCTTCTGACAGGTCTTCCAGACGGTGTAATTGTAGGACTGGCATTGAAAAGGGAGATTTTAACGAGGTTTAACATGGCTATGGCATACGAAATATTAGAAAACTTTGGATTTGGTAAAGTAACAGGAACTCTCTCACTACGAAAGTACAACAGGTTCTCCTCCTGGGTAATGCTTGTCAAAAAAGGTAAGTTTTTGTGGTATCTCTCACCAGTTTCTGCTGGGGTAATGCTTTTCAAAAGGGTACGATTATATGACAGCTCTCCAGATTCTCTTCTGGGGTATTATGCTCGACAAAGTGAGAAGCTTTTGTGGCAACGATCAACAATATCTTTTCTTATGTAATGCTTGTCAGAGAGGTAAAATCTTGTGACAACGATCAAGATGTTTCGTTTTTTGGTAATACTTGTCATAAAGGAAAGTGTTTTTCGGACAGTAAAATATATTCTCTTCTTTGGAGATGCTTGTCAAATACAAAGATCAGACACCAAAGTATTAATCTTCAGAATATTCAAGAGACAATATACAAATATGGTGAACAATGGACAAACACGGACCTCTGAAAACCCAGAGATGTGATGGGATCCCATGGAGGAGGAGACCGGTCACACCCGCCGTGAGTCCACAGTCAAATTCAAATGAAATAAGTGAGGAATAAATCCTCATCACAATCGGTATAGACGACTCAACAACCGCTGTCGAACAAGTAACTCTACATTTCATTTAGTGAAACATAATGGGGTTTTAAGGCAGCACAATAGGTTGTCTACTTGGTAATGCTTTTGTTTCCGTGATTGTCAAAATTTAGTTTATATGAATAGGTTCTCGCTTTGTTGGTAATGTTTGTCAAAAAACATTTTTGTGACAGAAAAAAGTATCTCTTCCCCGTTGTTAGCAAGTCCTGTCACAAATGTAAGTTTGATGACTTCACAATAGGTTTCGTCCTTGTATAAAACATCTAAACCAAGGTTCACTTCCTGGATAATGTTTTGAAAAAGTGATAGAATGTGACAACAATTTCTGTTTTTATGTGATGCTTGTCAAAGGGTTAGGTTATGATGAAGCACAAGAATGTCCTCTCATATAAATATTCACTTTATAGAATTTTATTAAATAATGTTTTGTTTTGATTGTTTTTAGTATCGAGTAAGTTTCATAAAATGACTCATCTGAACATCCATGAGACTGAAGGTTATTTCAAGTGATAATGTAATTATTCCATTGCTTCGAACCTATAAGACTAAAAATTAAAATAACCAGTAAATGCTCCTTCATTTTTCCTGTCCTTCGGATGAGACAGTGAAAACCGAGGTCTCGTGTCTCACTGCTCAACAACAACCAATAAATGCAATACATTAAACCAAATTCACATACTACATTAAAGATGTATGAGGAATGGTGCATTTTATCGTAAATCTGTGATACTGCATCTTAAATCAACACGAATTGGCTTAAAGTTTGATCAAATAGATAAAGAGTGGTTCTATATTTTACAACTGAAATACGACCAAGACTTTGATATGCCAAGATTTTACTTTCAGGACAATTTGATATTACACAAGATGAAATTAGAGTAGACGAAGGAGTGGACTTGGAACGAGCTGTAGAGCTCTATATGGTTGATGATGGCACCAAATATATGACTCGAAGTTGGGTCCACACAGTTCGACGAGGTGCTTGTTATACTCGAGCCAAAGTGACTGTTGCTGATATATCCTTGCCAGTCGTAGGTGTCACTGATGACCTGCAATCAACATGGGTTCCAGGTAAGAAACATTTTTTTAGGTCAACAACAGAATAATTGATTACCTTCTAATTCGCATAACTTGGCAGGACAAAACAACCTTGTGCTAATTATATGTTTGATGATTCTTCCCACCTTTTGTGAAGACAGACTTTACTGGAAATGCGTTTCATTTTTTCACTGGATACCTGACAGCATTATGACAACTTAGCGCATGAATGACTAACATTGCCAGTGTTATTTCAATGATGCAATGCTGTATTGCCTAAAATTTAAACTCGTCCAGATTATGAGAAGTTTCACGAGACACAACCCGTCCAGGTTGTATGAATTGGATGATATATACCAAAGATTTTACAGTCGTGAAATATGACACGAAAGTTCCTGATAATGTCCACGCAGGTGCGTGGTTTTCCTGATCTTAAGTTCGCACACGAGCGTGGGTTTGCATGTCAATACTTCCTAATATTTAAACCATATGTTAATAAACATGCGTGTGTATAATGGTTGCTTTGCATATAATTTAAATATGGAATCAGAACATTTTAAAAATGATTAATAAAACCATTTTTGCATTATTAAACACTATATTTATGATATGTTATTTTACAGGTGATCAAGTTGTTTTTATGTCTACTGATTATGACTGGCGACAGGCTGAACTTGCCACTATTACATCTTGCCAAACATGTGGTGACAATGAATTTACTATTGATAGTAAGTAGTTGTGCAAAACCACCATAAAAAACAATGACAAATAATAATGATAATCATACAGAAAGCTGTAATACATGTAATTATTAAAATGATAATAATGAACTTTAGGATAATAAATTAATAAGTAAATGAAATAATGAATAGAACATTTATTAAAAAAAATTATACCCCCTCTTATGTAGGACATTTATAAAGATATTAAGAAATAATATAAAATCAACTCTTAAACTCTTATTTGTAAAATTAGCCACATGGTTACCCCATTTGGGTAAAGAAACTACTTCATATTGAGATATTTGAGAAATATGATTGCATAAACCAAATAGAAGTTAAAAGAGAACCAATATATTAGATTATCAGATGTTCTATTTGACCTTTATGACACAACAAATTAAGTTAAAAATAGAATTACTGATTAAGAACAATTTAAATAGAGTTATATAGATTTTTTCTCATGTTTGAAAATCAATCTGATTAAAAAGTTAAGGTAAAATTTAATTGAGATACAAATGACTAAATAGTGTATTAAATTTAAAGGGGAGATAACTTCATTTCAGACTTTCGAGTCAGTACCAGTATGTGTTGCAGAGATATTTGATAAACAGTTTATATCATACAACTAAATCATATTTTTAGACTCACTGAAAAGTCTAGCAATATAGCAGTTGAAAGACTATTTCAAAGTAAAATTTGAACAAATTGATTCAATTTTAATAGCTCGCTCTCTCTCTCTCTCTCTCTCTCTCTCTCTCTCTCTCTCTCTCTCTCTCTCTCTCTCTCTCTCTTATATATATTCACCTAAATGCACTTTGTAAATAAATTTTGAATGCATTTTTATACAATTTCTAACTATCATTTCAGTTGAGCCTCAATTTACTCATTATGGCGAGATCTACAAAAATGTAGATATGCGTGGAGAAGTAGGGCTGCTGACACGTACAATTGTCATTAAAGGAGATACTGCCGATAACAGCAACACATTTGGAGGTCATGTGAAGGTAATAACAAGGAAATGATAGTTGTAAATAACATAAAGTAATATCCTGTTATTTAATTCTGGCGCTAATCGAATGTTTTTTGACATTTTAAATTGAAGAATGATTGTTTCTTTACCAAATTTTAATAATTATTCTAAAAATGTGTTTGGTATCTTGTAATTTATTGAGATATAATATTTGTGTAATATTACTTGAAATTTTATGAATCTGTGAACGAGTATTCCTTAAAATGCCAAATCATAATACTAAATTCATTTATTTGATGTTTTAATAACTGGACTGATAACCTGCAAATAGTTGTATACATTATATTTTGTAGTTTCTGAAAGGATTTAAAAACGTGCACGTTGAAAATGCCGAATTTGTGAACATGGGACAGGCCGATATCCTTGGTAAGAATATTTGACGTATATTTTATTAGTCCCCTACCGGCATCGCCGAAGGGGACTATAGGTTTGCACTCCGTCCGTCTGTCCGTCCGTCCGTCTGTCTGTCTGTCCGTCAGTCACACACACATTTTCCGGACTTTTTTTCTTAACGCTTGTAGATATTCATCCAATTTGTGGTGTGTGGGTCTACCACCATGAGTTACAGATCAAGTTCGAGTATTGTTACGGTCCACTGATTTTTGACAGAATTACGGCCCTTGGAATTCGAAAATTTCCTTAAAATAGCAGTTTTCCGGACTTTTTTTCTAAACGCTTGTAGATATTCATCCAATTTTTGGTGTGTGGGTCTACCACCATGAGTTACAGATCAAGTTCGAGTATCGTTACGGTCCACTGATTTTTGACAGAATTACGGCCCTTTGGAATTCGAAAATTTCTTTAAAATAGCAGTTTTCCCGGACTTTTTTTCTAAACGCTTGTAGATATTCATCCAATTTGTGGTGTGTGGGTCTACCACCATGAGTTACAGATCAAGTTCGAGTATTGTTACGGTCCACTGATTTTTGACAGAATTACGGCCCTTGGAATTCGAAAATTTCTTTAAAATAGCAGTTTCCCGGACTTTTTTTCTAAACGCTTGTAGATATTCATCCAATGTTTGGTGTTTGACCCTGATTTTATTATGAAGGTATACTGAATACTACTATTTCTCATCATCGTGTCACCTGTCGTAAGCAGAGGCAACACTTAGAGGTCACTTTTTTTGTCACCTGTCTGTCTATCTGTTTGTCCAGGGTCATAAAAGTTTCATGTGAGAAAGCCATCTAGATGGCTTGTTTTTTACAAATTTACAGTCGGATATAATTTCATATTTACAAAATATTTGTATTTTTATATCATCGTGTTTATTTACATAAATTACAGTAGCCTATTTTTCTCCTGTAGTAATTTTGAAAATTTTTGTATTTCTTCTTTAAATCTAATGAAATTTATCAAACTTTGCCTAAAATAGATTTATCCTCCACAAAATCATTATTACCTCAAAATAAACAAAGAGTATATATATAAATTTTCAAAAAGGTTTAAAATGTGAAATAAATTTCCTTTATGTGAAAACAATTTCCTTTATGTGAAAACAAAATATTTGAAATTCTGCTTAAGTTAGTGGATTCTTTAAGGGGGTTATATATTGTTGATTTTATATAAAACAACGAAGAAAATAACATATAAGCGATGAATATTTATGTCCCATGATTGTAGAATTACCGTAATGCCTGTGATTTACTGAAATGCCCATTGAAATTACAGAAATGCGCTTCATAAATACCGAAATGCCCCATGTATGAATGAATTACAGTATTGACATATTTGAATGAATTGGAACATATATATCATATACATGTATATGGAATGCCGTTGGGGAATTTATTCCCTATTTTATAATAAAATTATCTGAATAATATTTTGTGTAGAGGTTACCCCGGTAGGGGACTGTTAATTCCTTGAATTTGCCTTGTTCATATTGCAAGTTTTATTATGTGGCTTGTTTCAAACATTACAGGTATTGTTAGACAGGTTAGGTTGTTTATTTTTTCCCAACAAACTTCGATGCGATTTGTAAATTGAAGTGGTCATCATCACGTGACATAGTTTTTATGTAAAACAGTCGTAAGTGAGATCCTAAGATGTAGGACTTTTAGCAAAATTTCCACCCATGAAGTTTATATACATTAATCTTTTTACGTGTAAATATCTACCAGCATTGCCAGAGAATATTTTACAATATAAAACATCTCAGATACCAAAGTATAAATCTTTAGGATGTCCAGGACACAGATACAAATCCGACAAAATAGACAAATACGGACCTCTGGAAACCAAGGTGGGATCAGGTGCCATGGAGGAGTAAGCACTCCCTGTTGACTGGTCACACCCGCCTTGAGTCCACTGTCAAGTTCAAATGAAATATGTGAGGAATGAATCCTCATCAGAATTGGTACAGACGTCTCAACAACCGCCATTGAAAAGGCAACTCAACATTTCAACCATTGATATAGAGTAATTGCAAACAAGACTATTATACCGACCTAAAATTTGTAGAACATTGATATAAACGCGGTTTTCGATATCCCTATGTCAATAATTTGTCAGTGAGTAGTTTACATCTGTATATGAAATGTTCAAATGTTGAACTCACCCTGGCATATCGGATCATTTGTGAAATATAAATTCCATATGCGGGTGACTGTGGGATGTTACTACTTAAATGTGGAAAGTTTACGATGGGAAAGCCGAAATTGTCGCGTTTGTCGTATAGCTTAGCTGCAAATTTTCCGTCTGTGTCTATAGTAAGTAAAATGTCTTGAGTATAAAGCGTGTGTGTGCTTGATTCTGTTGTATCTATAATTTCTAGTTCGCTGGGATATATCGCATTGACATATTATGAAAATTGCCATAATTAAATGACAAAATGTCGTCGATATATCTAAATGTGAAACTAAAAGACACCGCTAGCTTTTTATTCTTTTAATTCTGCAATTTCTGAATGAAGTCTGTTTCGTATAAAGAAAGAAACAGGTCGGCCAATAAAGGGGCACAATTGGTTCCCATAGGAATGCCGACAGTTTATTGAAAGACCACGTCTCCGAACATTACAAATATATAGTCGACTAGAAATTCTAGCATATTTTTATATCAACTTCAGTGTATTTATGTGTAGAATCAGAGTAAGTATCATGATAACCAATCACTAGATATTTAAATTTTCGGGTACCACCTTAAGTGAAAAAAAAACAACAGTTGTCTATGATGCTAAAAAATCTTTTAATTTTTTATGTGGAATAGTTGTGTAAAGAGTAGAGAAGTCGTATGTTTTGATACAATAAATTTGAGAAAAATTTAGTGCCTTTAAATTTTCTGAAAGTTGTTTAGAATTTTAAAGTATCCACATCTGATTTACACCGCTTCTGGAATAAGCAACTGTACAGTATTGCTGAAGTTTCTCCTTAACGGCTGTCAATATCTTGGTAAGGAGTAAAGATAAAGGTTTGGTAGAACATTTGCTGGATTCTGTTATGTACCTCTGCTTATATGGGGGTTTTATGAAGTTTAGGTATCCAATATAAATATGGTAGCTCAAAATCAGTATCGGTTGTAGGTACATCAAATGAGCGTAATAAAGACACTTGATTTTGAAGGATCCCGTCCTTTGAAAGTGAGCTACGTGTTAATGTAGATTTACCAGAATTTGTATTAAACCCTAGTTCTTCTAAACAATTACAGTAATGTGACTTACAAATAAAAACTATATAATTTGTGACTTAGTCTGCTGGGACCAGTACAGATTGGTCATGTAATATATCCAACTCGCTTACTATTTCTGGATCACTAAATACAAAGGGATATGTTTTCACAATTTCTTTAGGTTTTAGAATACTATATTTTATCATCAATCGTATAGCTTTAAGTCATTCAGATAAAGTATATTGTATATATATGGTTGATGTCTAGGCACTGTAAAACCCGTTTGTAATTTAACAGCTTGGATGCGATGCTAGGTGTATAGCTATATGAAATGCAAGGTGTGGTCTTCAGTTACACAAGTTAAATCTAGTGTATTCAGTTTGTTTTGATCTTTTACAGGTAACTATCCACTTCATTTCCACATGTGTGAAGATGTGGATACTTACGACGATCCACCATATCTTCGTGGAAACAGTATACATGACTCAAATGCAAGATGTATTACAGTTCATGGGACTCATGGTGTATTGGTAAGTTCTCCAGCATTTATGTAATTATGATCAACATTGCACATACCAAAGTTATAGTTTTAAAAGATACCGAAATAATAATTATAATAATATTGAACTCGAATTTGAAATAGATACAGAATTCAGAAAAAGAAACTGGTATCATACAATGCCAACGATAAACCTGAATCATTTGCCAAATCCTTTTAAAAATAACCACTATAAAAAGAAAACTCTTAGTTTACAAAAAGTTACTTTAGAATAAAATAATTTAGCTGGTACCTAAAAATTAGGTACTGGGTTTATGAATACCCTCGGGAACTCAACTGGTCCATCAGCAGTGGCAACGATTATGTATTTAGAAAATGCTTTATAATCAAAACATGCAGATATTAATTAATTTAGCATACGTGACAATAGCCAATTTTCATTGGTACAAACAGTCGTCAGCAAATCAGCTTGAACGTGTGAATCATCTGGGTGTTTTTTACACTTAACTGATGAATCAGTTTCAATTTAGATGGTATTGTTGTTGAAATGTACATTGGAATATCGACGTTTGGGCGTACCATTTCCCAAAATAATATTAAAAGTCTGATATTTCAGGTAGAAAATAATGTCTGCTTCAAGTCTATTGGTCACGGATACTTTTTGGAAGACGGAGGCGAAAAACGAACCGTTTTTGATGGAAATCTTGGAGCTGGACAAACTCGTGGGAAGCTTACTAAAAGTGATGCGTGAGTACTTCAGTTAATTTTTAAAAATCAACACTCCATTTATACGGCATCCTATAGTTATATATTGCTCTTATCTTTCTTAAAAATGGACAATGATTTTAAATTTTAAATTAAAGGGACAATAGCTGTGTGTTTTTTGTTTAAAAATCTCCCACCTTTCTACTACTTAGAGTGATTTCTAATAATAAAATAGAGATATACACAGGCAGAAACATTTTTAAATTCCTATATATTTTCTGAAAATTGCTCGAAAACACGGGTTTGGCACTTTTTCAATTGCAATCAATTAACTCAACCTTACTATTTGTATCTCAATACCACTCATGACCTGACCTTGTTTTCATAAAATACATGGGAATATAAGATTTCGTATGTCTGCTTTTATTTGTTATCATACATCGAGTACAAGTAGTGAAAGTAGAAAAAAAAAATTAAATCTAGGGTAAACACAGTTAATGTCCTTATAAATTAATTTTTAAAAGCAGCAGCATTTGGAAGCCTATACCGTGCATTGTACATATGACACTGCACCACTTACAGTTTCCAGCAAATGCTATGCATTACATAATTTTTTACAGTCGAACCTCGCTATTAAGATGACCTAACTGACTAAAATGGTCTGATAAGTGAGTTGGCGTCTTTAGCGAGGATCTGTTACTAGATATTTATCTGAGCATTTTCTTCAAAAGATTGCGGTTTTAAATGCGAAGTTGTCTCCTTGGTGAAGTAGTCTTTAGGTGAGGTTCTGTTGTATTCAGTTTAATTAAAAATGAAATTTTACACAGATTTATTCTACCAAGTCACTGGGAAACTGAATATTGAAAGAAATACCTATCACCACCAGCTCTAAATTTAAATGTCCGTGTTTAATAACAAATGGAATGTTGGAACACAATTTCACATTTTCTAATTTGTATTTTAAATGAAATATAAGTGTGTATAACAAAATTTTAGCTTGTGGATGCTATCTTATGCAAAATTGTGTCGTTTCAAGTAAACATATACAGAAATACTGCTATAATTACCCCATTTTGCAATATTGCTCCATGATTTGTGATGGTGTTATGGTATGACGTCCCTTGTTGCAGTAGGTATTATACAATGGAAATTTCGCAAAAGTCCTGACACTACATGCTTTTATCTGATAGACTTTTCTATCATGACGTCACGATAAAATGATCTGTTAAACTGTAATCTGTTGTGTGATTATGACATCACAGTTGAATGACATGAAAAAGTGCACATTGAGATAGTCGCGTGTCTGACATTTGTCGACATGTCAATTACATTTTGTTTTTGTTTGTTTGTTTTTTATAAGGATGCCAAGCACATTCTGGATCACAAACCCCCAAACTTACTTCCGTAACAATGTAGCTGCAGGATCTGATGTAAGTATAGATTATTTTGTAGATTAATTCTTTTGTTCTGAAGATTACGGCCATATATTTTTCTTTATGTTCTTTTGAACCCTTCTGTAGATTATAGGTCTATCAGGATAAAGTGGAACATCTAAGTCCTGTCTAAAACCAGACCAGTGCGTCTATTTTCCAAAACAGGGGTGTACAGATAACACATTTTACCTCGCTCTGATTCCATGAATTGATGTAGCTCTAATATTTGTACCTGTCACCCCTATCAAATTCAGACTTGTATTTGTAAACATGTGCCAATTCATCTTGGTCATCATATGTCAGTGTATTTAATTTAAGTCTGCGTGTTCTGAAGATTAAGGATATGTTCTTTTATATATAAGTGTAACGTTCCTTTGTATATCAAAAGTTCATGTCCCTGTGAAGATTACAGTCATGTATTCTCCTGTGGATTATAGGTATTTGTGTTCCACTGTACATTGTCTGTTTGGTCTTATGTTGATGAAGTCTGTGGTTTTCTGTAGATAATGACTCTGTTACTTCTGTTGATTATATCCTAGTTCCCTGTAGATTGTGCCCATATGTTCTTCTGTATGTTATTCTGTCTGTGGTTTTCTGTAGATAATAACCCTGTGGTCTTCAGTAGTTTAAGTCTGTTCTTCTGTAGATTTGCTTTTGGTTTTCTATAGAATCTGTCCCTGTGTTCGCCTGTAGATCATGTCCCTTTGTTCTTCTATAGATCACGTCTGATTTCCTCTCTGCTCTATGCATTTAGTGTTTTTATTCCCCTGGAATAAAAGACCCGCCGGGGCATCTAGTGTTTGGATCTTCCTCTGTCTGTTTATTTGTCTGTCAGTAATTCTATCCCGCTTACATTTCAAGTTTAGATTGTGATACTGAGCAACCAAACTTAGACTGTAATTTCATCTAAGTGTTGCTCAGACTTCACTGAAATCACATGCCCCAGGGAGTGGGATGGGGTCAAAATGTAGGACATTGCAAACAAATTGTTTGGACTGGGGTATTTGTGTTTCACAAACACATCTTGTTGTAGATTAATATTACGTCCTTGTGTACTCCTGTAGATTAATTCTGCGTGTTCTTCTGTAGATTGGGTATGCAATTCTGTGTGGCTTTGGTCTGTACTTCTATGTAGATTGTCCTTGTTCCCCTGAAGATTAAGGGTTAGTCCATCTGTAGAGTTAATCAGTATGTACTTGCTTGTTTCTAATTTTACTTTATTAACTTTTGTTTTAATTAACAATAAAAATATAAATACAAAGCATAAGGTAATAGAAAAGTTAATATGATTAAAAAAGGGTAGGTGTCGAAATATTACAAAAAACTTAAAATGGAAACTAGCAGACAGTATTTAAATCAGTATGTTATTAAGTAGGTTGGCTAGTATCGTCTTACATGATTTACGGCTGTCTGACCTTACAGTTGTTCTCACTTTTGATCAAATGCAATGTTTTCCTGAATTTCATTATTCATCATACATCGTTTTTGCTATTCAGAATTCCGGTATTTGGTTTATATATCCTGACATACCAACAGGACCATCGGCTGAAAAGGGATTTATGGCACAATTTGAAGCCAGACACACAGCAATTTACGAATTTAACAACAATGTGGCCCACTCTAATCGAAGGGTTTGTAGCATTACATATTTAAGGAGTGACTTTTAAATAGATGACGTATACGTACAATTGCTTTTGGAATAGTATGTAATAGACAGTGTTTGTAGAATACAAAAGATAATATGACCCCCTGTAACAGGAGAGGGAAAATGAATAGCAAACATTGGGTTTCGATAAAACCCTCCTGCAACCCGTGAATAGTTTATATAAGAAGCTTCTGATTAACAAATTTATTTTGATGGCTTTTAAAATACTCAACAACTTTATCATCTATTGTGTTATTGCTGTTGCATATATTTCTATTTGACTTAGGGACCATTGTGGACGAGTGGTTAGAATTTCGCGCATTGAACCATCAAACCTTTCACTTCCTGTTAGCGCAGGTTCGGATCCCACTGTAACCTAAGCTGATTTTGTGAGAAAGTTTGCCAGTTTACTTGTGGAAGGTCGGTGGTCTCTTCCCATGTAGATTGTAACTGGGTTACTCCTTCATCATTAAAAACTGGTCGCCACCATGTAAACGAAATATTGTTGAGTGTGGCGTAATATACATCAAAATTCAAATGCAAATTCTAACTGACTTGTTTCACTGCACCACACAGCTTGATGAGACATTTTCCAATATGTTTCAGACCGGGCTAAATATTGACAGTAGAATTAAAAACGATACATCTTTGGTCGGTAACAGTTTCTATGAAGCATACAACGATCCCTCGGATGAAAAATCAGGTCATAAAACTGTGGAAATCACAAGATATACAGGTACATATTTCGTTTTGTGGAGGCATTAAATTTCATGTCTAACCGGAAATGACAAAGATAAGCTAAATGGTATAACATTATCATAATAACAATTCATATAAACCGAATGACATAAGTAAATCGCAAATTTTAGAACAAGTGGTACAATTATAATCAAATCTGTTACACAGGAAAGCCACTCTCCGTAAAACAAGAGGAATAATCAAATAACATTCTGTTAAACCATAGGTGCAATTAATATACTCTCTTAAAAGAGTCCGTGGTTTAATTAATACACAGTGTCACTCTTAAGACAAGTGGTTCAGTTAATACCAACTCTTAAAACAAGTGGTTCAATTATACACACTCTTAAAACAAGTGGTTCAGTTAATACACTCCTAAAACCAGTGATACAATTAATACACACTCTTAAAATAAGTGGTTTGATTACTACACACTCATAAAACATTTATAACCAGTGGTTCAATTAATACACATTCTTGTAACCCTTAAAACCAGTGGTTCAATTAATAGTTCAGTTAATACCAACTCTTAAAACAAGTGGTTCAGTTAATACACACTCTTAAAACAAGTGATTCAGTTAATACACTCTTAAAGTCAGTGATACAATTAATACACACTCTTAAAATAAGTGGTTCAGTTAATACACACTCTTAAACCAAGTGGTAGAGCTAATACACACTCTTAAAACAATTGGTTCAGTTAATACACACTCTTAATTTCGAGCTACCACATTTATATTGGATACCTAAACTTCATAAATCCCCATATAAGCAAAGATACATAGCAGGATCCAGCAAATGTTCTACCAAACCTTTATCTTTACTCCTTACCAAGATATTGACAGCCGTTAAGGAGAAACTATAACAATACTATACAGTTGCTTATTCCAGAAGTGGTGTAAATCAGATGTGGATACTTAAAAATTCTAAACAGCTTTTAGAAAATTTGAAGGCACACAATTTTTCTCGAATTCACAGTTTCAAAACTTATGACTTCTCTACTCTTTACACAATTATTCCACATAAAAAATTAAAAGAAAGACTTTTCAGCATCATAGACAACTGTTTTTCACTAAAGGTGGTACCCGAAAATTTAAATATCTAGTGATTAGCTATCAGGATACTTATTTCGTCAAACACCACTCTGATTCTACACATAAATACACTGAAGTTGATATAAAAAACATGCTGGAATTTCTTATAGACAATATATTTGTAATGTTCGGAGACGTGGTCTTTCAGCAAACCGTCGGCATTCCTATGGGAACCAATTGTGCTCTTTTATTGGCCGACCTGTTCCTTTATTCATACCAAGCAGACTTTATTCAGAAACTGCTGAATCAAAAGAAGAAAAAGTTAGCGGTGTCCTTTAATTTGACATTTAGATATATCGACAACATTTTGTCAATTAATAATGACAATTTTCATACATATGTCAATGCGATATATCCCAGCGAACTAGAAATTAAAGATAAAACAGAATCAAGCACACATGCTTTATACCTAGACATTTTACTTACTATAGACACAGACGGGAAATTAGCAACTAAGCTATACGACAAACGCGACGATTTCGGCTTTCCCATCGTAAATTTTCCACATTTAAGTAGTAATATCCCCCAGTCACCCGCATATGGAATCTATATTTCACAAATGATCCGATATGCCAGGGCGTGTACAACATATGAAGTTTTCATATACAGAGGTAAACTACTCACTGACAAATTATTGACACAGGGATATCGAAAACCGCGTTTAATGTCAACGTTCCGCAAATTTTGATTTATAATAGTCTTGTTTGCGACTACTTTGTTTCACTAAGTGAAATGTTGAGTTGCCTTTTCGTTGGCGGTTGTCTGTACCATTGTGACGAGGATACACTCCTCACGTGTTTCATTGCACTTGAGATGTGGACTCACGGCGGGTGTGATCGGACTACAGGGGATGCTTACTCCTCCATTGCACCTGATCCTACCTCTTGGTTTCCAGAGGTCCGTGTTTGTCCATTTTTACCGGATGTGTATCTATGTCCTGGACATTCTATTTATTTATACTTTGGTATCTGAAATTATATATTAAGCCAAGCGATACAGTTAATACACACTCTTAATCCAAGTGATTCAGTTAATACACACTCTTAAACCAAGTGTACAGTTAATACACACTCTTAAACCAAGAGATTCAGTTAATACACACTCTTAAACCAAGTGGTACAGTTAATACACTCTTAAACCAAGTGGTACAGTTAATACACACTCTTAAACCAAGTGGTTCAATTAATACGCACTCTTAAAACAAGTGGTACAGTTACTACACACTCTTAAAACAAGTGGTTCAATTAATACGCACTCTTAAACCAAGTGATTCAGTTAATACACACTCTTAATCCAAGTGATTCAGTTAATACACACTCTTAAAAAAGCGGTTCAGTTAATACACACTCTTAAACCAAGTGGTATAATTAATACACACTCTTAAAACGAGTGGTTCAATTAATACACACTCTTAAAACAAGTGGTTCAGTTAATACACACTCTTAAACCAAGTGGTTCAGTTAATACACTCTTAAACCAAGTGGTATAATTAATACACACTCTTTAAACCAATGTTGCAATCAATAAACACTGTTAAAACAAGTTATTCAATTAATGCGCACTATTAAAACAAGTGATTCAATTAAAACACACTCTCAAAATAAGTGGTTCAATTAATACACACTCTTAAAGCAAGTGGTTCAATTAATACACTCTTAAAACAAGTGGTTTAAATAATACACACTCTTAAAACAAATGGTACAGTTAATACACACTTTTAAACATGTATAACCAATGGTTCAAATAATACACACTCTTGAACCCCTTAAAACCAGTCGTTCAATTAAATATTATAAACATAATACTAAAGTTATACACACTCTTAATACCAGTGATACAATTTATACACACTCTTTAAACAAATGGTGAAATGAAAACTTTAAATGGTACAATTAAAACATGCTCTGTTAAATTAGTGGTGTAATTAAAACATCCACTCCTAAAGTAAGGGATTAACTAGCTTACCCCATCATCTTACGTAACAATGTACCCTCACTGTTTAAAACAAGCGGTACAGTGAAGATACCGTGGGCCTCCAAAAAAATTGTACAATTGAATCATACATCTTGTAATGACTTGGTCTATTATGAAAATATACTTTATTTATAATCCGTCTAGTGTTGTATCTCTTGAAATCTTCAAACACATGCAAAAAAATACAGAAGATATTGATAAACAAGAACTGTTTCAGACAGTAAAGAGTGACATATTATTTTCTAGGAAATACGTAATATTTCTTAATTTGATATTTACAGGATGTCTTTCTGAGTGTTCATAATTTGAGTTTAACCAATAAAACTATAAGGGTTAGCATGTGTAATGGGCAGTGTTGAAAGGAATGATAATTGCAATAAGACAGGACACACACACACACACACACACACACACACACACACACACACACACACACACACACACACACACATATATATATATATATATATATATATATATATATAATATATATATATATATATATTAGTCATGTACGTATATTTGTGTAAATGTATAACTTAGATGATTTGATTGTCGTAAGCAAATTTTAAACCTACATATGCCCAATGTCAGGTTAGATTTTATTGCAATTATTAGTATGGTGTTAAAAATATCCTCTGAAGTGAAAGATGGCAAGAACATTGAAATTTCCTCCCATATTTCTCATTGGCCGCTATTTATACTCCAGACCCGGTCTTTAACTTTGGTATAATAATATTTATAATGTTTTCAGGTTATAAGAACATGATACAGAATGCCTGGATCTCTGGGAGCAAAATGAACTTAGTTCAGTCATCGTAAGTGCTTTAAAACATGTCCCCGTATTTGATTGTATCAATTGAATGCAAAAGATGGATCTCTAATCCACTAGGACCTGAGACCATATAAACAAAGAAAATTCTGAGGCAAATTTTATTCTCAAAAGTTAAGAATTTACTTATCTGAGTAAAAAATGAAAACTCGCGGACCATTAAACGACCTTGGAATTTTCTCAGCTGAGGTATTATTGTCAAGATGCAAATTTCGTCCAGGACATATGTCCCAATTTATGCCCCAATTCACTTTTCTTCGATGTTTGAACATTATTCCTACCATAAGCTATGATTAGTTATTTAATAACAAACCAAGAGGAATAAAACACGTTAAAGCGATATAAGCTGTCACAATGATTATTTTTGTCCCCTGACATATAGTCGAGAATCTGGTAAAATGTGTGTTCAAATACATTATCAAACACATCAAACGTTGTAAAATATCTTCTTTTCGAAGTAATTTGTTTTATTAGAATTTAGGTCTTCCTGTACCTTAAAAAATCCAGCTGTATTGGCCTTTCAGTTAAAATCATCGTAAAAAATTACCGAAAGTTAATTTGCAATGCCTAAAGTATGGCGGACAAAAATAACTGATATTATGGGTTGCGTTTGGCAAGACTGTTGCAATTTTAAATATGGATTTGTTATTCTATTAGTATACTGAATTAATTAGATAAGATAAATGACTCGGGAAATAAACTGGGGCACATATACCGGACTGAATTTACACCGTCCCTATTGTTAATGTAAACAAACGTCGTATGGCCAAAACAAGCAAAGAAAGAAAGAAGTGTTGGTCTCCTTAACCTATTCCGCTCAAATAATACGTTGTTTTCGAAAGCCAAAGGATTAACCATGTCCCGAAATATTCTAGGGCGACAATGACAATGGCATTTGCATTTATTTATCTAATTACGAACATAGGGGGCAGCCATTTTCGCTGTTAAGAATGACTTATTTTTTTTTTTCTTTTCAAGTGATAAAATACTTAAGTACGGCATGAAATCTATTATTTTATCACTTGATAAAGAAATTTGTAAAATACTTTCTTTATGGTACACAACTTTACCCCAGTTGAGAAAATTCTCAAGATGTGAGTAAAATCTTGTAGTTGAGTAAATAATTTGTCTGAGAATAGTTTTATGGCCCTGGACACAGATTTGGTCACAAGTTTCACTACTGTAACAATTGACATTTTGTGTGTCAGTTGCTTGGTTACAGTTGTAAAGTATTACGAGGATGCAAATTTCTCCAACTGAAATATTGAGTCACTGTTTATAGTATTTTTGAATAGAGAACTTTCAAACTGGCCCGGATTACCTTTATAAATATTATAAACATACTACCAAAGTTATAATGCTCAAGACGATATCGTTTCTGTCAATTAGACTTCATCAGTTGAGCTCCAATTTAAAAGTTATTTTCTAAAGAGAAAGTGGTATTATACAAGGCCAAATAATATCTCTAAAAGTATAGCCGAAATCCGTCTAAGAGTAACCACTGTAAAAAAAATGACTATCTTAGCTTTAGAAAAAAGTTTGAATTTAAATGATGTTAACAGTGCCAAATATTACTTTAGTATAAGATAGACAGCTGGTACCGAGATACCAGGTACTAGGTTTATGTATACCCTCGGGGACTCAAACGGTCCACCAGCAGTGGCAACGACCTAGTGGTTATACATATTATAAACATACTACCAAAGTTATAATGCTCAAGACGATATCGTTTCTGTCAATTAGCCCTCCTTTTATTATCGCCAGCTGCGTGATTCTAGAAAAATGTTCCTCAATGTTATTTCTGATTTCGATTATATATAGATAGGCCCCATAGCACAATTGGTTAAAGCGCCCTGCAAGTGTTCTGAATTTCCTGGGTTCGATTCACTGTCTGTCCGCACATTATTCTCTGCCTGATACATTTCAGTAATTTGGCGTTCAACTAAAAAACCCCACTGTGGTACGTTTTAAGAGTCTCATGGGTTTATTTATACAAATAAATTTAATTCACTAAAAAGTAAAAATATTTCCATTTACTTTACATACGTTGCGAAGGTAAATATGAAAACCGTAAGAATATACATATAGTATGAGGAACAAAATCGAGAAGGTGCGATAAATGCAGGATCATAACGGTAATCCGAGCTAACTTGATAGTTCCCATTGGTTAAAATAAAGATATGATTTTATTAAAATTCTAATGTAGATAGATACATGTAGATAGTAACAACAGATTAATAGTTAAGAATGAAGGTGATATACTAGGTGACAACATATATATCATCAAACCGAAGTGATATTTTGTTTTTTCTCATTTCAGATTATCTGACAGTCTGGCAGGCATTATTTTCAGAAGGTAAGCATAATTAACATACAAATTTTATACACATTAATTTCAAATTTTTATGTTAATTTAGACTAGTTAAAAAGTCAAATCCATCATGTTTATCAATTATCAGTATCGGTAAAAATTTGCGACACTACAGGTAAAGATAGTAACATTTCCATGTAAGTGAAACATCCATGGCGAGGTGTCAAACATTAATGAAACATTCTAAAGCACCATCGGTTAGATGTACAATCTGGTGTAAAACATTAAAGAAACATAGTGATTTACTTTATCCTAACCATTTAGCAAGTACACGCTGTCCTTTTAAAAGCATCAATTGATGATGATAAGTCGTCAAATCTTTTTGGTTTAATGTCATGATGATGTTGATGATGCCAAATTTATATGGTATCATGTTGTTCATATCTATTCAGAGTTCATCCCTGATGATGACGATGATGATGAGGATGATGTTGATGATGATGATGATGATGATGATGCCAAATCTATTTGGTATAATGTTGTTCATATCCTCCATGATGATGATGATGAAAGTTAAAACTTAATTGCACTTTCTGTTATCGTACAAATTATCCTTTACAGGACAACAGATCTGGAATCGTATATGTCTAACAGTGTTATAGTCGGAGAATCACCAAATATTGGAGATCCTTCTATTGTAAGAAATGGCAACAAGATTAAGACGTACCCTAGATCAGTACCGTTGGGTTTTGAGTAAGTATATCGTGGATGAAGTCCAGCTCACAAAATACTTTTTCACTTGCAATTGACTAACTCAACTTTACAATTTATATATGAATACCACACTAGAACTGATCTTTTTTATTTTCACAAAATATTTAGCAATACAAGATGTAAGATTTTTTATGCCTATGTCTAAAGCTCTTATTTGTTATTGTGCATCAAGTATAAGTCGTAAAAGTAAAAAAACCCCGAAGAAATGATTTCCTTAAACAAAGCTAAAGCCCTTTTAATAGACCCTTTCACGATAACTGCGGTCCTGTAACTTTGAGGGAATAAATGATACAGATTCCCGTAAAATGACGTCAAGAAACAATCAGTTACTATAACGACGTCTATATTTTTGCGGGTATCTGTATCATTTATTCCCTCAAAGTTACAGGACCGCAGTTATCGTGAAAGGGTCTATAAAGGGGTAATAAATTGCTTACATAACAGGGACATGCCTCGACAAGGGTTTGTATTTAGCTGGAGTCCTGTTTATTTGAGCGACACTTGGTTCGGAGATTTTACATCAACCGCAGACTATAATGCCGGTGCCATTGGATTTTATAGAGAAAACAAAATTCGCCCAGCAGTTGTTGGTGGCACCAAGGGGATTCGCTTTGGCTTTGAAGATGTGAGTAATTTTATGAAGAAGGATTTTTTTCACTAGAAAAATAAATACTTCTTCTGGCGTTTGTTTCACAAACATACACTTTCAAATTAAACTTTATAAAATTCTGGTCAAGCCTGAGACTGTTCAAACGTTATGTATGTCCCTTTTGTTATTTAGAATTAAAATAAGTGCATTTTATAATGAGACTTAAACGCAAGGTCGCCTATGGTGTAAATAAATGTGAATATTTACGACTGCTATTTCCTTCATTGCAAGTACACAGACCGGTTATGTTGTATATTTAATGCTCGCCACAAAGCTGTAACGTTATATGACAAAGATGTTACGTCATATGACAAGCTCCACCAAAAAGCCGATTATATAGAATGAATTTTGTATACAGCTGACCACAGATTCACAAAAATGGTAAAATATATAAATATAAGGATTGTTTTTTTATTTTTTGAAAAACATGGAATATACATGCAATAACTCATAGTAAAAATTCAATGTGCAGCACTTCGTGCTACACAGAATTTTTTTCCAAGAGCCATTGCATGTATATCCCATGTTTTTCAAAAACTGAAATAATCCTTAAGTGTATGTGCATATGAATATGGCAAAGAGTAATGACATTTCAACAAGGGGCCAACGTGGTCGAGTGGTTAACGCATCGTACATTGAACCATGAAGTCTCTCACTTCCGGTCAGCGCAGGTTTGAGTCACGCTGGAGCCCAAGCTGATTGTTGTGAGAAAGTTTGCCAGTTGTAGAGGGCTGGGGATCTCTTCCTGGGTGAATGGATTCTGTCCTCCACCATTAGAATATGGCAAACTGGCTGCAACTATATACTTGAAAAATTGTTGAGTGTGGCGTTAAACATTATTCAAATTCAAATTTAAAGAAATGTGTGAGTGTATGTGCATACGAATATAGCAAAGAGTAATGCCATTTCAATACTTATACAAATGTACAGTATGTTCAATGTTCAATCATATTGGCATGTGTTATTTCTAGTTATTATAATTTGTACAATCTAGAAACTGCCTTGTAAGTTGCAAGAACATTTGACAATTGATAAAAAATGTTTAAAAATCAACATTTCCATATCTCTAATGTCCTAGTCTTAAATAGACTTGGCATACAAAAACACTTCCTGTCTAATTTCTATGCAGTATTTGAATGGTTTCAGTACTATACCAATGCCAGAGCAACATAGACATTTCTTTAAGTAGACCTTTAAAATGTCATTTTCATGTTTTGCATGTGAAATAATACCCAAACTTGTGAAATGTTGGAAGTTGTATATGAATAAGTATTTCTGTTTATAGCCCACTGCAGGATTAAGGGTATTTGACGGAAATGCTACGGATGCTGGATTTACATCTGAGGATGGCGATGATGCTTCAACATTTACAGATTTCGATGGGTCAGTGTCCACAATAAGTGGTGGACAGATTGTTAAATCGCTACCGTTCCACTTGACATCTGCCTGTACTCAGAACGACAACTGGCAAGTTTCTGTTTGCCCGCACTCTTATGGCCAGGTAACGTAATACTTCAGTACATTTGGAGTTTTTACAATGTTAGAAAAAAGTTATTTACGATTTTAGTTTACAAGAATTGATTAGTAACGCCATCCATTGATTGAACAACCCCATATTTCGTCAAATGTTTGTAGGACCTTCTTGTATAAAAGTGCAACTAGCACAGAAATATTACTTTATGCCCGTTGGGTAAATTTAAGCTTACCCGATGAAGTCTTAGTGACAAAAAAACCCATCATCTTGAGCTTTTTTTAATACTTGAACTTTGGTATTTTATATATCTAAATGCAAATCTATTAATGAATAAAACATTTTATGCATTTTAAAATGTAGGTGCTAGCATCATGGACAGGAAAAACAAAAGATGAAATCACAGTCAACAGAGATGATGATTTAGATGATCCTATTCATGCTGACAAATTTGCTTGGGCTCCATTCCTTGTCATCCTGGGTGGAGATCACAGCTACATGACCAAATTTAAGACAACATCTGCCCAAAAGCTTCGATTTCTATTCTCGGGCATTACAAAGTAAGTTATAAATTATTTTTCAATAGCAATTTTTCTTTGAAAGTCACTTATAGCGTTACTTGCTCGCTTGCTTGGACCTAATGGGCGTGACTACTTGGAACTCTAAAGTGTCAACTCTTCACTATGAGACAGAGAGGTGTCTAGTGTGAGAACTCAACAAAGGTATTGGAACTGCAAAACCTAGAACCTTTCTCCCTCTATCTAATTATGGAGGGGAGGATGAGAAGGGGCCAATGTAAACATGGGATGAAAAACCGCATCTTAAAATCTGGTACGATCAGGAATCGAATTGGGGACCTTCGTGTTGAAGTTCTAACTCTTACTCTTTCCAATTTAGACATACAGTCCAACCCAGATATAAATTTTTCTTTCGAATAAATAGGGTTTTCACTGTAACCAGACTAAATGACAATAAATACTTTGCCGCTGGACACTGAAATCACCTAGTGCTTAATATAACAAGTTGTACGCTTTGGCATATAACAACCTTTTTAAAAAAACAAATCTGTTTTAAGTTGTGTTCATTAGATTATTTTTTTTTAAATGGGGGTAATGAAAATTATGAAGAGGTTAGATTATCCCTTACCAATCATAATCGAGAGATGTTAATAATTTGCTAGTCGATTGAGAGCTATATGCATGTTTTAATTTTTATATTTTATACTGTCAGGACTGGATGGGTACGCATTGGAGCCTGCGTCCCACGTGATGCAACACTGGATGTATTTGTTCGAGATCCTACGCCAAAAGGTTGGAAGAGGGCAGTTGCAGTTGATGATGTGGATGCTGTTGATGGTGCTGACAATATGCAGAAATATTATTTTGATAACGATGTTGGGTATGTAGAACCTTGTAGTTTACCAATATTGGATACCGTCAAGATTTTTATTAAAATGTTTGCAGGATTTATGTCAGTTAATGATCAAGGACTTTAAACTGTCGTGTATGGGAATACCTAGAGTATTTTCTTATGTTAAAATAATATTCATTTCATAAATAGAATAATTCATTATCAGAACCTAACATGAGGTAATTATATTTTAATTGAAAACTTATCAACTAAATACTGTTGAAAAATAATTTTTAAATCGTAAATTTTACACGGTAAATGTTTTAATAATATACGTATTTTATGACATTTCAGAGTGGTATTCGTAAAAGCCATAGCGGATCGAGATAGAACTGACTCTGACAAACTGGAATGTTTGGATAACTTCTGTCCAATGGTTAGCATCAACATCAAATCCGGAGACTTAACCGACTCTGATTGTTCTAGTCGAGCTTATCCGAAATACAAGAGAGATCCGGTAATGCTTTATTTTTATAATCACATATATTTTAAGTCGTAGAGTAAAAACATTGTTGCTTATTTCTTAGTTATCACTTTTTGATAGTACAATACAGCAGAATCTGTCTTGAAAGACCACTCTCATGAAAGACCACCTGTCTGTGAGACCACATTTTAGTGACGGAAAGAATGGTCTCTCAAAACCGGTTCTTCTGCGACACATATATGGGTACGTTGTTGAAAGATGGTATAAAATATAGCATAAGAATAATTAAAAATTACAAATCACTATTTATTTTATTTTTTAAAAATACAGATAATTTGACAAAGCAGAAAATATTAATTAGAATTCAGCTACGTTAACACATCAACTCCCGAAAGACAATGGACCCCTATGTAAATCTATGACTTAGACCAGTCCATATGTGTCTTTAGGGAGGGATGAGTTAAAGACATTTGGTATTGATATTCATTACATTGGTTTATAGATACATTGATACTTGAATTTCATCACGGTTTCCTTTTTTGTTTATATTAAATAGATTGACGATAGCAAAAGTCCACTACAAACTTTCACCAACTTCGATTCCAGTCCACCGACGGTAAGTCTACCTCTTTTATCCAGTTCGCCAAAGTATAGGTCTACCAAAGTGAAGTTGCACATTATAGCTTTGTCATAAACAATACGTTTTTTTGAAAAATTGGTTGTATAGATATTAAAACATATTGCCTCGCGTGGATTGTATAAGCTCTTATATTTTGTGTTGCCTTTTAGTCTGTCTCCCTTCTTATGATTTAATTTAGTCTCGTTGCGTTTGTAAAGTAGTGTCAATTTACCTTGGTAGATCTATACTTATTGTGTTTTCTCCGTTCAATCTTATTACTATTTTCTTCTCCCGCCAGAACATTTTCTGACGCATCTCTCAAAAACATTTTAGTTGGATCCCAATGATACTCTACAGGATTAATGATGGGCAATTCTAGATGTGCCTTTCGGATTTATAATTCCTATTCGCCAGTAAGTTTGACCGCAAAAACCGCTGATTGGTTGCATTTTGTCAAAAAGAGTTTACCTTGTTTTATAAATGACTTTGGATAATTAATTACAAGACAGTGGAACGGAACCCATGTGTACTGAGTAATTAAATTTAAAGTGCAGATTTGAAATACACGTAATTGAAAGATTTCATAAACGCTGCCATTGTATTTTTAATAGGAGATACAATTTTCAAAACGGAAAAATTAAATTCTATACAATAGAAGGGAATTTATAAATATTACATTGTGAAAATATGTGGAAGGGAACCTTTAAGGAAGAAATATGTGACGTCACATTTTGAACGTAATTGTTGTAAAATATAGTAAAGGAGAATTAGTGGGTTTTTTGGGGTTTTTTTTTGTTGTTGGTTTTTTTTTTAAAGTTTTCCTTTTTTACTACTTGGATTGATATACAATAACAATAATGAGATATACATCGGCATATAAATTGTGAAATTTCTATAAGTTTTGTGAAAATTGCTTGAGAAACCCAGGCATGGCACTTTTTTAATTGCAAAAGTAACTGATTAACTCAACCTTACTACATGAATACCACCCTTGGCCTGACCTTATCCACAAAATGTATAGGACTATAAGATATTTTATGTCTGTTTATAGCCCTTGTTATTGTAATGTCTGTTTATAGCCTTTGTTATTGTACATTAAGTACAAGCTGTCAAAGTAGAAAAAAGCGATATATGTTTTTTGTAAACATAGCTAATGTCCATTTAAGGTTGCTATTCCAGCGGGTCTTTACAACAATATTTTGATAAATACATGTATATACAGTAGAACCTTGACTGAAGACCAATTCTCTAAAGAGACCACTAATTATTCAATTTTTTTTAGAGAAAAATTCATCTCAAATATTAAATAAATCGAAACCCTCGTTTAAGAGGCAACCTCACTAATCAGACCACTTTGGGTCTGTCAATTAGGTGGTATTAATATCGAGGTCCCACTGTTTTGATTGTTTCAGTATCCGTTGCTGATTATTATGATGTAAATTACATGCACCTTTTTATTTACAGAACTGGGGTGCCGGTGACACGAGGCCAAGCCAGTTTATTGGAGTAAGTTAATGATTCTAGACTTATCCGACTCTGTCAGTCCCAATCTGAAATCAAACCATATGAGCAATAAAATTATTTAGAACTTTTATCAGTTGTTTGTTTATTGATTATATCCGAAAGGCATAGTGTCGCTCAGTGTATCAAAATATTGGTTTGGATTATAAATGCCGTAAAATCGGAAATTTATACTTAAAAAAAACTTTAAAATATTTAGTCAGAAATATCAACATTTCACTGTATTTGAGATAAACTAATTTGACCCCCAGTTTGAACTCAACAGGAAAGCTTTTTGTGCACACTTGTTGTCGAGGAGTAACACATTCAGTACTGAAAGAAAGCGATCACTAGAAAATTTTATAAGAAAAAAGGAAAAGATTCAGTGAAATATCTAACTTGAACATAAGCAGAATATGTTTGGGTGATAAGTTTGCACACTGGAATGGTATTTTTGTCGGTATTAATATAGTATCATCGTACTTCAGCACGAATCTTTCACTCATATGGAGACGTCACCAAATACCGGTAAAGGGCTTCAAATTTTGGCCTATGCTCGGCACTTACGGCCATTGAGCAGTGAGTGTTCTTTAACGTGCCAGCACCTACTGTGACCCGGGACCTAGGTTTTTACTGTCTCATCCGAAGGACAGGAAACCAACCTGCCGCCGGCTGGACTCGGAACTCACGATCAACAGTCAAGCGCGCAACCGACTGAGCCAGGTCGGCTCGAAATTACATTGTTCTGTTAGCCTATCATATGCGTCTTAGGAATTTGTATCAGTGCATAATGAATTGGATATTACTGACTGATAATGTAATAAAATGCCAATAATACGCGATAATAATATTTCTCGACACAGAAACAATCTTTCACTCTTTTACATTAATACCCACCAGTTTTCAATGGTGCAAAATTGGGATTTTGAGCGACACTATGCTTTTAAACTGAATATGCTTATATGTAAGCGTTTAGCAGCCATCTGGTTAAATTTGTTATCGTCGCTAGAAGTTGTGCTAACCACCAAGCTTCAGTATTTATTGCTACAAATGAATAAGTTGCAAAACATGGATTTGTTACATATGGTGAGCGGTGGTGAGGTGCATCACTACCTAGCTAAAAGTATCCGGTATGAAACGTACCTCTCGATCACGAGGAAACATCACCACATCTTCAATTACAAATACAGTCAAACCTGCCTTAAAGGTCACCTGTTTTCAGCGGCCACTCATCTTCAACAGCCAGTTTCTGTTTATCCAAATCAATTTCATGATATATATGAAGTGAAATTCAATTGAAATTTATACCTGAGGTTTGCTGTTACAGTATGATTTGCATAAGTCTGAAACATGTCTACACATCTGCACTCTATCATTTATATATTGTTTGTTGTTTTATAACGCTCTCTTTTTCATTACCCAGGGGCCTCCGTGGCCGAGTGGTTAGAGCATTGCGCTTCAAAACACAAGGCCTCTCACCTCTGGTTCGAATCCAGCTAGGGTCATTTCGAATTAAGTGGGGAGGTTTGCCAGTTTTCTTGCGGAAGGTCGGTGGTCTTTACCCGTGTAACCGAGGTTTCTCCTCCACCAATAAAAACTGGACGCCACCATATGACTGAAAGATTGTTGAGTATGGCGTGAAACAAAAAATCAAATCAAATCAAATTCTCATTACCCCACTCATGGCCCTCAAATTCAGATCTCTAAAACAATTATTGTGACAAAAAATCTTTTGAGAGTTTAATTGCCATAAATACCACGAACTCTTTAATTCACATGCACAAGAATATTCCGCCAAGTTGTGAAAGAAAAAAAAAAAAAGAGAAATTGTCTTGATTTAGCACAGCTTATCAATTCAATTCCGTCGCGGAGATAGTTAATAGAAAACACTGGTGTATACGCAGACCGATCAACAGCAGCAAAGCAATATGCCACTCCTTTGAGGGGGTCAACATAAACAAACCAGCATTGACTTGATTACAATTGTTACTGATGTTATCATATACATGTAGTTCACTATTATTCGAATACAATTTACCAACACATTTATGAAAAAGTTACTTAATTCTATAACTAATTTGTTGCTTGTTGTTGTTGTTGTTTAATGTCCCACTCAAGAATATTTCACTCATATGGAGACGTCACCATGCCGGTGAAGGGCTTCAAATTTATGGAGACGTCACCATGCCGGTGAAGGACTTCAAATTTTGGCCTATGCTCGGCACTTACGGCCATTGAGCAGTGAGAGTTCTTTAACGTGCCGACACCTACTGTGACACGGGACCTCCAGTTTTGACTGTCTCATCCGAAAGACAGGAAACCAACCTGTTGTCGACAGGACTCGAACTCACAACCTCACGATCCAGAGTCGAGCGCGCTACCGACTGAGCCAGGCCGGCTCCTTTAACTAATTCTTCTAAGAGTTTCTCTGTCTTATAATAAGGTAATTGTCTATTTTTACTTAACATTTCACTTGCAAACCTTCTTCGTTTGCTTGTTTCACGATTAGAATTTAACTTGGCCTCAAACCCCTCCAACCCCATGTCTCAAAATAACCATTTCAACCTGGAGCCAAAACATTAACTCTCTCCTACAAAACGTCCCAAAATATTTTACCATTATCAAATTGAAATATACATGATTACAGACCTAAAAGAAAAATAGTTTAACCCTAACACCCACTGTACACTCTACAAACAGATAATATATTTTTGGGGAGCCTGTGTGGCCAAGCGTTTAAAGTTTTACTTTTAAATTCACAAAACCCTCTTACTGTAGGTTTTCAATTAGCATCTTTTGATTTTTGTCATACCCTATTTGTCATTTTACTTGTGAAAGGCCCAGGCCTATTTTTAACCAAAGATTCTACATTGCTTCTAAATCCAGAATAAAGCAGCAAAAGCCTGACCCCACTATACATAAGTACATGTCAAAGTGATTGTCTAACAATCTTGGTAAAAATTCAATTGAAAACAAAAAACAAAACATGAAATAAACAAATAAACAAACAACAAGGACTCTGTATACAAAGGGCCAATCCCTGTAATGTTTGTTCATACATCATCGCTATGATGTCATTCCTATGTATACCAAGTATCATCATCCTATCTCAAACACATAGGCAGTTATTCCCTGGACAGTATTTTTTAGCAAAGGGCAATAACTATGTAAATAAAATGCCGACCCTTGTAACTTTTGTTCATGACATATCGCCATGATCTCATTACAATGTATACCAAATATCATCATCCTACCTTGAGTAGGAAGAGAGTTATGCTCCGGACACGAAATTATTGGAAGAAGAGGAGACATAATCAGTAGACATCAGGCAACGTTCGTAAGATGGCAGACTTCTAACAGATATGTAAAAACTGATAACGGTCACTTTGAAGGACAATTTGCATGGATACTGAAGAAAAATGAATGTCTACACGTGATAAAAACAATAAGTGTTAGATAAGTCGTATACATGCGTATTGAAATATAAAATATTTCAGATACCAAGGTATAAATCAATAGAATGTCCATGACATAGATACAAATCCGGTAAAAATTGACAAACACGGACCTCTGGAAACCAAGAGGTGGGATCAGGTGCCATGGAGGAATAAGCATCCCCTGTGGACCGGTCACACCCGCCGTGAGTCCACAATCAAGTCCAATGAAACACGTGAGGAGTGCATCCTCGTCACAATTGGTACAGACGTCTCAACAACCGCCAACGAAAAGGCAACTCAACATTTCACTTAGTGAAACAGATTAGTCACAAACAAGACTATTATACCGACCGTAAAATTTGCGGAACGTTGACATTAAACGCGGTTTTCGATATCCCTGTGTCAATAATTTGTCAGTGAGTAGTTTACCTCTGTATATGAAATCATTATATGTTGTACACGCCCTGGCATATCGGATCATTTGTGAAATATAAAGTCCATATGCGGTTGACTGAGGGATATTACTAAATAATTGTGGAAAATTTACGATGGGAAAGCCGAAATCGTCGCGTTTGTCGTATAGCTTAGTTGATAATTTACCGTCTGTGTTTATATTAAGTAAAATGTCTAAGTATGAAGCGTGTGTGCTTGATTCTGTTGATCTTTAATTTCTAGTTCGCTGGAATATATCGCATTGACATACTATGAAAATTGACACCGCTTACTTTTTTTTTCTTTTGATTCAGCAGTTTCTGAACGAAGTCTGCTTCGTATGAATAAAGGAACAGGTCGGCCAATAAAGGAGCACAATTGGTTCCCATAAGAATGCCGACAGTTTGTTGAAAGACCACGTCTCCTAACATTACAAATATATTGTCTATTAGAAATTCCAGCATGTTTTTTATATCAACTTCAGTGTATTTATGTGTAGAATCAGAGTGGTGTTTGACGAAATAAGTATCCTGATAGCCAATCACTAGATATTTAAATTTTCGGGTACCACCTTTAGTGAAAAAAAGCAGTTGTCTATGATGCTGAAAAGTATTTCTTTTAATTTTTTATGTGGAATATTAATGTAAAGAGTAGAGAAGTCATAAATTTTGATACTGTGAAATCGAAAACAATTGTGTGCGTTCAAATTTTCTAAAAGCTGTTTAGAATTTTTAAGTATCCACATCTGATTTACACCGCTTCTGAAATAAGCAAATGCACAGTATTGTTGAAGTTTCTCTTTAACGGCTGTCAATATCTTGGTAAGGAGTAAATATAAAGGTTTGGTAGAACATTTGCTGGATCCTGCTATGTATCTTTGCTTATATGGGGTTTTATGAAGTTAAGGTATTCAATATATATGTGGTAGCTCGAAATCGGTATCCTTTGTAGGTATATTAAATGAGCGTAATACGGACACGTGATTTTGAAGGATCTCATCCTTTGAAAGTGAGCTACGTGTGTATGTAGGATTTCCAGAATTCGTATTAAACCCAAGTTCTTCTATTAAGCAATTATAGTAATGTGCCTTACAAATAAAAACTATTTTATTTGAGGCTTTGTCTGCTGGTACCAGTACATATTGGTCATGTAATCTATCCATTTCAGTTACTACTTCTGGATCATTAAATACAGAAGGATAACATGTTTTCATAGTCCCTTTAAGCTTTCGAATACGATATTTTATCAACCATCGTATGGCTTTCAGCCATTCAGACAAAGTGTCTGGTTCTACGTCTTCATGTTTGGCCCATCGTCTGGCATAACCTTCGACAGAATCCATTACTAAACTGAAATTCTGACGCCAATTAAAGGAACGGTCTTCCCGGTATTTAGGGCCCCTTAAAATAAGATTTTTGAGGCTTTCATTTTCAACAATAGAAAAGTTGAAATCGACAATTATCCCGAAACAGTGGGACATTGGGTTACTGTGAGATTTCTCCTGAAATTTGGTATATCTGTGGCGATCATCAGCATTCTTTGTTGGCCGTGACCTTCAATTTGAGATTAGGGTATAAATCAACAATACTGATAAATTATCAAAAATTAGTTTAAATACTTAAGTGAACGCAATATATCCTATGGAACCACGAATTAATGATACAGTACCACAGACTTGGTTATTTTACTTTCTATAGATATAGACGGGAAATTGACAACGGAACTATACAAGCGTGAAGATTCCCTATTGTTAACATTTAACATAAAAGAAGTACCATTCCTTAATAAACTAAATATGTTGTTTTGTCTTAGAATGAGGGGCTTCCATGGCGGAGTGGTTAGAGCAATGTGCTTTAAACCATGAGACCTCCCGCCTCTAGCCAGCGTAGGTTCGAATCCCACTGGAATCTAAGTCGATTTTGTAAGAGGGTTTGCTAGTTTACTTGCAGCAGGCCCTTGGTTTCTTGCTGGGTTAAAACAAACAAAAACAAAACAAATAAAAAACCAAAAACCAAAACTGAGTATTGTGTAATACAAAATCAAAGTCAAATTCTGCAGAATAATCCGATATTATGCTAGTGCTCGTTCAACATACGATCATTAAATGAAATGTATATAAAAGCGTTTAGTCCGGACACCCGATTCCTTCTACCTAAATTTTCCATTTGTACGAGTGTTTATCCTATATTCACCATACTAGTGAATTGTTTCCTGGACTTCAGTCCTCAAAGTTAACACTATGCTGTCGGAGCTATCTATATTATAAAGCCGCGAATAAAATCGACTAACAAATGATAAGGGAGTTAATCCATTACATTTTCCATTCAAAATAAATATTGGTCAAAAGTAGTAAATTTCATTTACTTATTTATCCCTTAACTAAAGCAAAAAGCATGGTTCCCAAAGTATGAATATACATGGCTAAATAGAAATGTATCACAGTGTATTAAAAACTACAAGTTAATAATACTTTTTATATATCGTATGTTTCTGAAAGAGAAGTAGAACTTGAAAGTATCAAATAGCCTAAAGGAGTGTATTAATTTGTCTATTGAACTTAAACGTTTAGAGTTTATTTGCTGCCGGTTTTATGCATACGTAAACTTAATTACACGTTACTTTGATGGAAATTTGATAAATCCATTTTATTAACAAAATGGTCATTTAAAGATTGTTATCTTAAAAGAAACAAAAAGGCAAAACCAACTACAAATGTTATACAGTAATGTATAAATATATTATTGCTGATAAAAAGGTTATTGCCTGTGCGTGGTCAGGGTAATGTTCAGAAAATGCAAAACATGGTAACACGTGAATGAAGTTTGTAAATAATCTTATTTTTATCTTTAAGCGAAAGCAATGCACTTAACCGTCCGAGATAGGCGAATCTATAGGTCTATCAGGACCTCCGTGGTCGAGTGGTTAGAACATCACGCTCGAATGCATAAAGTCTATCACTTCTGCTCAGCGCAGGTTCGTGTCCCACTGGAACTTAAACTGATTTTTGTGAGAAAGTTTGCCAGTTTACTTGTGGAAGGCCGGTGGTCTCATTAACAACTAGTCGCCACCATATAACTGAAAAATTGCTGAGTGTGGCGTAAAACACTTCAAAATCAAAATATAAGTTCACCAAGGTATATTGACACGTCTACAAACACAATGTACCTAAATTATATCATAACAGGGGTGACAGGTTCTTTTTTCGACACAAAAATATTCGTGCAAGTCAATACGTTTTATTTGCACAACCTATTTTTGGAAAGTAGACCATTAGTTTATCTTGGTAGACCTATACATCGGTAGAAAAACGCATGATTATTTCTTGATCAGTATAAATGAAAGATGATATTTCGGTTTCTCTGGGGCGGCGAGATGGTGTAGATAAATCAGTGCAAGGAAAAAGAAAGTAACCTCTCACATTTGACATGTTTTATATGGTTTTAGAATTCATATGACTATGGGATTTTTCCTATTTTTTCACGAAATAATATTATAATGATGAATAAAAATTCAAGTAGCTATTTCCATGATACATGATCCGACAACATACAATTTTGAGTAAGTTGCTATTCAGTACGCGAGTTATCCTTCCTTTGTCATTTTAACTAATTTTATTTAACAAAATATATTATTCATCGCTCTTTTTCGCAATCTTTAGATTTTCATTTTTTTAATATTTTGATTTTTACGTAAAAAATCTTGTCTATTTTGTTTGTAATTGAAATTTATATTTTCGGATTAATTAGTACAAGTGTAGTTACACAAATATCTATTTACATATGTCTTAAGTAGGAACAATCACTAACAGTAAAAAATAAGTGGCACGACCGAATTTACAAATGGTATATAATAATGTTATCTTTCATGAATATCGAACATGATGGTAAATCTTTGATACAATTGTGATACAATGATATAAATATTAGTAAGATAATTTAAAGTCAATTAAAAAATTACTTCCAAGTATTAAGTAATATTATCATACCAAAGTTATAATTTTACAAAACTTCAAGAGTCTAAAACACATGCTTAAGACAGAAATATATTTCTAAGAGAAAACGTGGCATCATAAAGGATTCAACATTGATTTTTCGCACCAAGTCAAGTGACGATAATCCATTGTTAATTACAAATTACGGAAATGATTACGTCAATTTTATGGCTATGATAAATACGTAAATCAATGACGTCGATTATTATGAAGATAATGTAAAGTGGCATTAGCTGTGTTTGCCAAAAAAAAAAAAATCATTTTTTTCAACTTTTGCTACTTGTACTTGATTACAAATGACAAATAAGAGCTGTACATAGGCATACAAAATCTTATATTACTATATATTTTGTGAAAATATGGTGAGGTCCAGATTGCTATTCATATACAAATAATAAGGTCGAGTAAATCAACTGCAAGTGAAAAAGTGCCAAACCTGGGCTTCTCAAGCAATTTTCACAAAATGTATGCGAATTTAAGAATTTTTTATGGCTATGTATATCTCTTTTTTGTTATTGAACATCAATATAAGTAGTAAAAAGTAGGAAAACGATTTTAAAAAACCACAGCTGATGCCACGTTAACATAAATCAAGTATACCGTCGAGTATAATGGAGAGGATAAAACATTGAATTAATCACATAAGACATCACGAAGATAATTCAGCTTTAATTAATCTTGTCAGATGCTATGATAATTCAACATTAGTCAATTATGTCAGATATTAAGATGAATTAACATGAATCAATTAAGTCAGATATTAAGATGATTTCAACATTAATCAATGTGTCAAAAATTGCGAAGGTGACTCAATGAAAATCAAACGCGTCATGTTTTATGAAGATGATTCAACGGTAATCAATCACGTCAGATGTTATAACGATGATCTGACGTTAATCAATAAAGGATTATCGAGTTATCAATATTCTCCGTTATTATTCTAGATTTTTCGTGCTGCTATCGCGTGGCATTTAGCCATTGATGCTTCCGCTAATTATTTTTTTATATAGTTCACCAGAACAGATGCTCGATTTCATACAATAAAATTAAATGTCACAATGTTCCAAGTCTGCTATATTGTTCAGAAATTAATGTCAATTTCTGTTTACAAAAAAGGACTAGTGACAATAAACTGGCCTTATCATACAACTGCATTTTACTTTGATCGACGCAGACACATACCGGAAATCGCTATAGCTAACAAAATTGAAGCGGCGCACGAAAAGTCCGGATCCAAAAACGGATTTCCTAAGAAGTCTAAAATAAAAATGTTTTCAGTACATCAATTTTATAACCATCACTATCTACTGATGCGTGACCTCTCATCTCAAGTTAGTGTGGGGTTGTGTTCCATTTGGAACCGTTCAAACGTGAGCTAATTTTGTGGGAAAGACATACTTACTGGTAACCTTTAAGACAAATGTTTTCTGTACATCCATTTTTTACCCAACATTTTCTACTGATGCGGGGCCTCTCATCTCAAGTTAGTACGGGTTTGAATGAGTCCAGCTGGAACGTGACCTAATTTTGTGGGAAAATTTGCTAGGTAACTTGCGGGAGGCTGTTAAAATCTTCCCGGTAAACATTGTAGCTGGGCTCTCTGCTCCACCATCAAAATATGGCCAACATCATATGACCTAAATATTGTTGAATGTGGTGAAAATAACATTTAAATAAACAAACAGAGCTATTAATGATGCAAATAACTTTATTACATTATGTTTCATCACATGAGAACTTGAGGCTAAGACAGGGAAGTTTACAAAACAACAAAACGAATGATTAAAGAAATAATTTTAATTTCAAACGTCACATTAAAACATGTGATACATGTTAATACATAATTTATTTGGTTGATCAACTCTCTTTATCATTTTTATTAGCTTCCCATGGATCCATGTCACACACACACACACACACACACACCTACACACACACACACACACACACACACACAAATACATTTACAAGAATTAATCCTGCATATAACACAGATACATAATAGAGTATGAAGACCAAATTCTCATAAATGTATCTACACACTTAAGACACAAAATGGCATAAATATTTTATCTAGACATCAAACTGGCATAATACTCATCCAATTTAACTTGATTTACAAAAACCCACATTTATATAATATGAAAAGTCACAGATACCAAGGTATAAATCATTAGGATGTCCAGGATATAAATATAATTTTGGTAAAAAAATGGACAAACAAAGACCTCTTAAATTCAAGAGGTGTGATCAGGTGCCACGGAGGAGTAACGATAAAAACAATTATAGTTATTCAGCTGTATAGAAAACTTAATACTTTTCAATTATTCTGAAACTAAAGCTTTGAGGTTGTTATACGACACACGATTTTACAAATAACCTTTTATATCTCTGTATACGTACTCCAACCATAATCTGAGATACTCACTGGCTGAGACTGGACATGTTAAGACAGTTTATAAGATTTCACCAATAGGTATATGGATCTACGTTCGAATTTGAAACAGACCATTAACCGCTTATAGCGATATCATCCAAAGCTTTATATGATTCAGATTGTCCACCTAGGATACAGACATTTAGGCTAAGATTGCAGCAGGATGTTTTAGATTATCACAAACTCCAGGAACGTATATGTATACTGTACACAGTCTATCAAGAGTTTTTGCTTTTTCTCACGATTGGGATAAGTTTATATAGATAAAGCAAGCGTGGTTCCCACAACATCAAAAATTTTCTCTCTAGGATATTTTATGTTAATCACAGATTCTCAGAAGGTTTCAAGTTTTTTCTTTTGGAAAAAATAGTGTCTTTCACAGGAACTAATTTCATATTTTGTTTTAACTTTTGACGATTTTTAAAATTAACAATTTTTTCTCTATAGTGGTGAAAGGCGCCTATAGTTTGATCAAGAATGATGGGCAATTATCGCTTAACCATGATAGCAATGGGCATGAATCAGAAAGATATTGAGGGTGACATACCCAAAAACACCATAACATCAATGGTACAAATAATGCAAAAACAGATTTCTGAAAATCCGAGAGTAATGTGGAATTTGACACAAAAAGTTCAGGAATTGCAAGAATATTCCACTGTCCAGTACAAAAAGTAACAATGAAACAGTCGGTGTACGAGAAAAGCGGAAAGCAAAGGATGATCCTCAACCCCATTGTTTCAATGGGAGAGAAGGGGATCACATATAAACATAGATTCCAATTCAGAGAATAATGACGGATTCTCCGATTTACTTATAGAGGATATTGATCCTACGGATCTGTTAACTGGATTATCAGAATGATTTGGCTCAGATCTAGTCACTCCTAAGGTCAATGGAGAAATATGGGCGCATATGTGCCGCAAAATTAAGATGCAAGATGTATGCTTGCAGAAAACAGTCTTTAATTTGTAAAACAATAATACCGCAACTTAAACACTTGGATATACTCATGAAATAAAACAAGAGATCCCAGAGGAATCTTGGCGCCTATCTCAAACAGCATGCCAAAAACCACGATGAAACCATTTCTTTAGCACATAAGATGCTAATGACTTTAAAAAGGTGGATTAATAATTCCACTAATTTCCCCCAAAAAAATTAACGGGAGAATTCGCTACTTACAATTAAAACTTATAGTTCAGGCACCGGCTGAAACATTGGAGAGTGTATTCAGGGGTTTTGGAAAGAAACTCATATTTATGTTTTAAAAGCAGGCTTCCCAGCTCTTCCCAAACTGTCACATAAAAAAATCAAAAATGTTTGTTGTTGATTCGTATTGAATTAAGTTCTTCTTTTGTAAGTCTGTCAAGTCACGCAGTGATTCAAAGTCATTAGAGTGTGTTCTCTGGAAATGGAGTGCCAAAGGAATTCGTCAGTGAAAATAGACCTTGTTACAATAGTGAGGAATTTCTTAAGTTTGCATAAGAAAAGAATTTTCGTCATATTACAAGATTTCCAAAGGACTTGCTGAACGAACAGTTCTGTTGAAGATCACTTTGTCTGAATGGCTAAAAGCTAAAACTATTAAAACATATGCCTCTATTTTTAGTGATCCAGAAGTAGTAACCGAGCTTGATAGAATACGTGACCAATATGTACTGGACCCAGCAGACAGAGGCACATTACTATGATTGTTTATTAGAAGAACTAGGGTTTAATACGAATTATGATGATTCCTACGTACGTCCACTCAAGAATTAACTCTTCGCCTTCAGCAAACTTTTGGTGTTTATAGAGCAAGAATATTTAAGTTATTAAGTGATACGGTTGACCATTAATTATGGTGGAGATAACCGTTTGCAGAGCTTCGGAAGAAGATTATTCAATAGTCGAAGAATCCATACAAAACAACCACGAGGTTATAGCTGTAGGATTATTGGATGATGGGAAAAAGAAATATGACTTGTATGAATGTATTTTCCCATAACGATCAATATCATATATAGTTAAAGGCCATGATGTGAACGGTTTTAAGTTATCAGAAAAAAAAATATCTTAGGGGTGGGGCACACCATCCAAGGACTCCATATACACCACAATTTATGTATCTTTATAAATTGTAAGAAACAAAAATACACAGGGTTAGAGGATGGGGTATGCATGTTATTTAAAGTTATAAGTAAGAAAGTATATTTTAGGGAGTGGACACCCAAGGACCTCTTTAAACATCACTGATGATGATGTCTTCCCATAACAATGAATTATATACATGGTATATGGGTGGGGCTGTGAGCAGTTATTAAGTTACAGGTAAAATTATACATTTCAGAGGGTGGGACAGGAATCGTGAATGTGACTACCCATAACAAACAAAAATATATATGGTTTAGGGTAGCGTGTGAATAATTTTCAACATAAATTCAAGGGAATGGGCATACCTCGAAAGTTTTTTAAAATAGTTTTTTTCTGAAAATCAAGAAGGTACATTTAATCTTGTGATGAATGAGATTCTAGCCACACGGATTTGTCATAATGACGGTTGTTCGGCCACGTATCAACATAATAATTCCTAATGGGAGTCACAGACATTATTTGAATGGTACAGGTGAAAATGCTTCACCCAGGCATATACCAGAGGACGAACAATTTTACTAGCACTAGTTCGCAAGGAACATGAAGAATTTTTTTCGCACTAATTTGATAATGATCTCCAGTCAAGAAGGTACATTTCATTAGCGGAACAAACTCGAAAATCAAAACAAGATAAGTATAGCAAATATTTTCAATTACCGGTAGAAGAAAATAATCAACTGAACCAAATTTTAGTTAAAGCCAATCTAAAGATGTTGGCATTATTTTAGATGATACAAAAGTTAATACTCTGAGCTGCACACGGAGAATCACAGATCCCAGAAAACTCGCTGCATACAGAGAAAAATATAAATTGTCTTTCCTAGTACATACTGAAAGAACCTGATTTTAATTATTTGTTGGAACCTATGTTATAAAAACAACACAACAACACTAAAGCTTGCAGCAAAACAAGACATTTAGCAACACAACATATGAAATCTATAGAGAATTCGGTTTTTCAAGGCCAGGTAGTAGACGAATGGTACTCATTTCTCTAGCTTATATACAACAAGCATTAAGTTTACTTTTCACTCATTTTTATCAGAAGCACCAATATTTTCAATACTATGAGCAAAGAGCAATAACTCCTGAACCCCTTTTTGGGCATTATCAGTACCCAGATGCTGGCATGTTGTTAGTCTGCCATCTTGAATAAACGAGTACTAATGGCATTTTGTTGTTTTAGGTCAGCAGCAATCCAATTGTAATATTCTGGGGGCTTGTCTGGAATAGGTGCTGAAAGTTAGCAACCATGCCAGAGGTACAAGAAAGGACCAACTTGCTGAGAGGGCTGAGGTCATTGTTATATACAAGGGAACCAGATGTCATCGTTGAGTTGACAAAGAGTGTAAAGTCTGATGACGCAGACAGCAGACAAAGTCATTGACCAGTTAGAACAGATAATGGTCGGAAGTGAAAAGGAGGAGGATGGTGGAGTAAGCCTCTTAAAGGCTTTGTTAAGAAAGCTAACAACTAAAGCCAGTAAAGTGAAAGTTCCTACAGTTAAACAGTTAGAAATAACTGATGTACTAGTCAGCGTCAACAATTAAATAAGAGACACTAAAAAGGATTTCAATTTTAGTGGTCAAATTGTTGACAATGCTAATTGTAATGCTTTCTACGCCAGTGAAGTGTGGGTATGATGAAGTGGACATCGTGGATGGCGTAATTCACACAATTCATCCAACAGCTAGTATACAGGTTTACCTGGAAGGTAGAGAGACGTTAAAATTGCCAAATTTATAGACATTTATTAGATATGTTACAAGGTATAAATGTCCACAGAGTTGTACCAGGAACTTTGAACTTTAGCTCAAGGGCCAAAAGAGAATGCGAAGGAGTTTTTTTTCATCTGTGCAATGGAGTTTCTCCTGAAAATTCTATTTGATTCTAAAGAAAAAACTTCTGTTTCTTATGAAGTGACGCTATTTGAGCAGCAGTTTCGACATACTGTGTCATCAGTTTTACGAGATGACGTCATCCATCTCGAGGTTCAAGTGGTGTTGTCCAAATATGATAGCGAAGAGATTTCACTACAGTCGCCGAATGACATTACTCAACAACTTCAGTGAGACTTCAGAAAATGAAGGAATCAGTCAACAGCAAGTTCCATGTTTATGTGGTACAGTCGGAGAACACTCAAAATGCTGAAATCATGCGAGAACTGAAGGTCTTATGAGAGACTCTAAATTGTGTCAGGAGAACAATACTAAGAATTGTGTACATTGTTTGTGGTGTGGTAGCAGAGAACACTATCGCAGGAACTGTCCAGAAAAGCAACGAGGGATGCATAAGATGGGGAAATGGCAGTCCCTATGGACATTATACCCCTTCAATCATTACATAATTTTAATGTACAGCTGAACTTAAAGGGTCATATGTAAGGAATTTCTTTTAAGGGTTATTCTTGTTGATTTAGTAGGTACACAGTGCATCATAACTGCCACACTCAATGAGAGAGAGCATGAGGTGTTGTGAGATACTGCTGCAAAAGTCAGTTTGCTAAAAAATTCTTGGATAAAGAAACATTTTCCAGACATACATACGAGAGAAATCCAAGAGATGTTTGAGAAAGATTTGTCGTTGCAGTCAGCAAGTGGGAAAGACATACCATTAGATGGATTGGATCGGGTTGGCAGTATGTATTGGTAATAAGCGAGTGAGTGTACCACTGATTGTTACAAAGACTGAGCTTGATAAACCTATTTGGGGGTTAATGTCGTCACACACTTTTCTGATAATGTTGTATTTCCAGCATTTGTTCATGGTAAAAGTAAAGCTATGCTTATCTCGCTTAAAACCATTTTAGAACAGGTCCATGCAGATTGATTTTATCAGTTATGTCAGAGTAGGTCCTAAAACATTGTAAGAGAGTGCCATATTGAATAAACAAATACTAATGGCGTTTCATCTCCCCCTTCTTTTTTAGCTCTGCAGCCAATTTGTCTGTAACAGACGCAACATGTGGATACTGGCAAATATGTTAAGATGAGGAAAGTTCAAAATTGTGCATGTTTAAGAGTCATTTTGGAAGGTATAGATTCACCTGTATACTGTTTGGTATTAGGTCTGCACCGGAAGTATACCAAAGTGTGATCTCAGGGATGGTACAGGATATGACAATAGGCTTAAGCAAGTGGTTGAATCGATACAACTTGACTTTGATCAAGGACAAATGTAAATTCAGAAAGAATAGTGTAACCAACGTTGGTACAGGATATGACAATAGGCTTAAGCAAGTGGTTGAATCGATACAACTTGACTTTGATCAAGGACAAATGTAAATTCAGAAAGAATAGTGTAACCAACGTTGGACATGAACTCTCTGATAAAAGTATGAAACCTGACAATGAGAAAATATGTGCTGTAGTACATCTGTGCAGAATATGGAGTCACCAAAAATTAATAAAGACTTTTCTAGGATTTTTATGGTACTTAGCAAAATTTCTTCCTGATTTATCAGAAAAATCAGAAATATTAAGTCAATTACTACGAAAAAAGACAAACCATGACATTGGAACGAGGAATTTGCAACATGTTTTGAAATTGTGAAGGATCTTGTTATTAAAGCACCAATGCTACGTTATTAAGACAAGAATAAAGAAATTGTGCTTACAGCTGATGCCAGTTCTAAATGATTACATGTAGGTGCCGCATTAGTCTAAGAGGGATGGCCTATAGCATGCATCTATTCAACAAAAATATGCACAGATAGAAAAGGAGGCAATGGCTATTGCATTTGAATGCAAACTCCATGAATATGTATTTGGTAGACATATAATTGTGAAGAGTGACCACAAACCATTGCAATCAATATTTCGAAGAAGGTTGTATCAAGTGCCACCTGGTTTATGATGCATATATTGTTGACACTACAGAAATATGATCTGGAGGACAAAACCAGGCAAAGAAACTTCTTGACAGTCACGTTAAATCATGAAATTGTGAGTCACATTAAGACGTAGTGCCAGATATCACTGTAAATGAGATAAACTTGTTGTGATATACTTAACTATTTTGCCAGAAAAGTACAAAGAATTTGTAGTTAAAACTGACGTGGAATTACAACAACTTCCAATAAATGAGTTTTGAAGGTTGGCCAGACAAAAAGGAACATGTGCTTTTGAATATCAGATAATACTAGTGCATACATGATGATATTTCATGTGTGGATGGTTTGTTATTTCAAGGTCACAAAATTAACGTGCTTAAGACTCTATATCCAGCAAAGTTGAAAATAATACTTAGTTCACATTTGGGTGTTGTTAAATGTAAATCTGGTGTCAGGGATACATTATATTGGCCAGGGATATCTTCTGAAAAGGAGGAGGATGTCTTTTAATGTTGAATTTGTGTACAGTATTCAAACCGGAATCCCAAAGAACCTATAGTTCAAACAAAATTTCAGCACATATATTTAAATACAAGGGAAATAATCACCTGTTATCTGTAGACCATTATTCTAGTGGCCAAAAATAGCAAATCTTTACAATATGGGTGGCAAAAACAAATCCAGTATCTGAAAGGTTGAAGATATGGAATAATGAACAAGTTGATAACCGAAAATGGATCACAATTTGCAAGTGCAGAATGAATTATCAAGATAATACATGTATGGATTTCTTCACCAAACATCAAGGCAACTTCCCACAGTCAAATGGACAGGCAGAACGCTGCATACAAACCACTAAAAATCTATTTCGCAAGGCAGCAGATCTATATAAAGCAATTTTAGATTATTGAAATACTAGTATTGAGGGACTAGACCTTTCTCATGTACGCATTAAGACACATTTGGACTAGGCTAAATCATTGATTTACAGAAGAGTCCATCGTTTTCATGGATTAATCAGTTAATATGAGATTTATGTCAAATTTACCAATTGTTGCACCACTTCTATATCCAGAATATAGCGATAATGACCTCAAGTCACAATGAAGGTCAGACAGACAAAACAAAAGTTTTTATTTGAATGGTGTTTAATGCCACACTCAAAAGTTTTTCAGTTACATGGTGGCAGCCAGTTTTTAATGGTGGAGGAGAGAACCTGGTTATAATGTACCCATGAAGAGACCACTGGCCTTCTGCAAGTAAACTGGCAAACTTTCTCACAAAAATCAGCTTGGGTTTCAGTGGACTTCATGGTTCAAAGCACAATGCTCTAACCAATTGGCCACAGAGGCTCTAGTGGAAAAAGAAAATTGATGGATTCCAGCTACAGTTTCTCAAACACACCACAACTTTAAATGACAGAAAGAAATACAGGAGGAATTGAAACCAACTGAAATCTATTTAAAGCAGAATTTAAATATCAGGCCTTTTTCTATAGTTACCACATTTGGCCCCATTCCCAATCCAAAATACATATATTTTTCCCAAATTTCATGAAAAAAATTCGCAAACTAGTGTACACAGGTCTTTTTCTGCCAATTTTGGGAAAATGCCATTGGCAATGCAAGTGGGAATTTTAATGTGAATTTGTGTCTAATGGCTGAAAATGGTTTGTACACATGTACATCTCTATAAATGAGATGAAATCTTTATTTTTGATGCATTATCAGCCCCATGACAACTACAGAAAAAGGCCAGAATGTGATGGTAACGAAAAAGAATAAATACAGGTTGAAATACATTTAATAATATTATAAACATAATACCAAAAAGAGAATCCATTACATTAAGATTAATGTGTGCAAACTATTTTTCCCAATTTGACACAAATTCACATTAAAATTCCCAGTTGTGTTGCCAATGGCATTTTCCCAAAATTGGCAGAAAAAGTCCTGAAGATTTAGATAATGACAAGTTGTTTTAAAGAATGAGTTCACTCTGGAATGTGAAATTTGGGAAGGCAGTGGTTTTTGAAATGTAAACAAGAGTTGTCACAAGACAACAAAGATAACTGGAATTGGGTGTAAATTTTCAAAATAGATGTTTGACCTACAGCTGTCAGATTTAAAGGTCATGGTATGATAAATATTTTGATTCCTTCAGCTCAGGCTTAAAGTTTGGAAAAGCAGGTCAAGGCTAAAAATTTGGAAAAGCAGGTCAAAGTCCACGCTCAGAGTCATTAAATCACATGTAAAGGTACCTAATGAAAGCTCTGGTCGTAAGGAATCTATATGTCAAATATCAAAGGCCTATCCCTTATGGTTTGAAAGATATAGCCAAAGTTAAAGTTTTTCAAAGGTGGGTCAAATTTTGAGGTTATGGTCATTAGGTCAAAAGTCAAGACACCAAACGAAAGCTCTGGTCATAAGATCAGATTATTGGTGCTTTGACTTGATACACAAATACAACGTTAAGAAAATATAAACAATACTAATAATTTTTATATTTTGATTCATGTGACTGCTGCAGTTTATGTTGATAATGAGAGTGGTAGCAAAAAGTTGAGATCTGTAAGCAAACAAAATTTAACATTTGGTTGACATTTTCAATGCACTTAACTTTTTAACTCTTTAACTATTCACTAAAACAAATATCCAAAAAGCAATCCATAACTGTGTCAATTTTCATGCAAAAAAAAAAAGTAAAATACAGTGATAAATTCATTCATGACAATTCCGTAAACAATTGTCGAAACACAATACTGAAATTGAGCAAAACTGTCTGGGAAAAGGTCAAATAATGAGAGACTTTGAATTTTCATAATGTGAATTACAGACAAGATATCTTTAAAAGGAAAACTGTTTTAGATTGCTTAGATGAGATCTATCTTATAAATAAGATTTTTACATGCAACAATCTAACCAAATAACCACCTGAGGTTGCTAAATTTATACTGGCAATTGATCAATTCTCGCCAAGTACTAATTTAAGCCAACTGGCATGGAGCACAGTCTATGCCAGTAACACCAGTCTGCCAGTCCTACCTGACAAAAATCTGTTCAGACTGGTGCTGTTCTCCTAATTTCCAGATCATGACTAGAGCAGTTTGCAGTAATAGCTTTCCTCGTTCATGCTCTTGTAAACATTTTTGGACACTTAGTACTTGTTGATGTCAAAGTGACAGTGTTTGCCCGATCAAGATGATTTAATCCAGATTCCATAATTTATAAAAGGTTCTGTAATAATTGTGGTTTATTGATTTTCCTTGTAATGTTTTTTTCGGGACATACAATTTTCAGTTCAGACTAGTGTGGTACCCAGCCACACAGGTCTGAATGACCTGTGGGAGCCAAAATATTTTGGCATAGACTGCAAACATGCACATACTTAATCAATCATTCAGCGATGATATTTAAATGCTCCTGTTTGTAAAAACACCTTGTCACAAAGTGTGTCCTTTCTAAATTTTTTTCTTTTAAGTCTTAGTCTTTCGCCAATTAAGAAATCATCACCGGAAACTTTGGTCATAAACTGATGATCGAAAACAAAACATCTATCAGTCAGCGATGATTGTTAGTTCCTGGTTGTAAAAACACCTTGTCATAAAGCACGTCCGAGTGCCTAATTACTACCCAGGATGTTAATTGACACCTCCAGGTGTGTTGTGATGACTATTAAAGCATCGTGTATTGCGCCATGTTGTTGATTAAGTCTCAAATCGTCCGGTGAGAATTATTTATGAGTTATCTCCCTTCCAAGAGTAGTAAGTGTATAAGCAGTCATTATACGCAAGTAGGACAACCACCGACGGACAAAATACAGCGGTTGCCGGTCGCGTAAGGCAGGTGGTCGCTATATAGGGGGCAAATATATAGTAATTCTCAAGGGGCAGTCCAAATACGGTCGTTATGGACAGGAAGTCATTATATGAGGGGGTCGCTAAGGCAAGTTTGACTGTATATATATGATAATTAAAATTCCAATAAAAATCTTTGGTCTAATGGCTATTATGATACATCCAAGTGTAATCATGAATACCTCCTGGTATTTATATATAATTTTCAGGTATCTTACCTAAATGATCCTCAGGAAACCCAATTTATCTAAACTTTGTCATATAAGTTTGTCACAGCTTGAAGCATTGTCACAAATTTTATTACACTTTTATCACATCTCACATTATCATATGAATTCTTGGAAGCATTTGATTGGAGGATCTACATTTCCTCTTCTAAATCATGTAGAATATGCAAATTTGCTGCATCCATATCATCATCAATAAAGTCTTCGAGATTTTTCTCCTCACGTTCCTCATCAAAGTCCATTTCTACTTCGTTGACCTATTATAAGTATTGAAAGAATTTTTTAATAAGAATTTAACGAGTGAATACTTTGTAAATCATGAGTGATACTATAGGGCCAGTGATTTTCCATTTCAGATTTGTTTCAATTCTGTTTTCAGTTTTGGTGAATTCCGTTTATGTAAGAAAAAGAGCTAAAAACATACTTTAGATGAAAAATATAGAAGGATACAGACTCATTATTCTTTGACACAAATTTAATGATAGATGTAAACAGGGAATTAAAGAAAACATATATGCAACACTATGTTTTTATAATTTTAGAATATCTGATAAATAATTTGTAAGTCTGTAGGCCTATACTCAAATGTAGGTAACAAGTTTTGTTGGAAATTGTATCGGTAATTTCTAAGTACTAATTTTACCAATAACTCGTGGAAAATCACTACCGGTAGCTCTGCATAGGTATTCCCCAATCTGAATCTTGTTCCTATCCTGAAATGAAACTTTACACAAACTCTGACAAGTGTCTCATCAAAACACATAATAGGATTGGCTGATCACAAGTACTTATGAACAGGACTTTTTCAGTGCCCCTTGCCCATGACCCCCATTGGATGTTTTAGTCTATATTATAACATGATAATTTTGAGTTTGACCATATTCTATGGTATAATTATTATGTTGTGAAGAAAAGAAGAATGCTGTTTATAAAACAGTTATGTCCCCTCCCCCAGAAATGGAAATTGAATTATTGTAATTTTTTATAAGTTTAAGGGCATAACTCTGTCAAAAATTGTTTGATGGCAACTAAATAAAAACTTGACCTAGATATTCTCATGATGTATTTGTATGCCAAATTTCATTTCAATATCTGCACCCACTGAAGAGATAATGACCGGAAACTGTTTGTGTATGGACCGACCTACAGCAGCAAAGCAATATGCCCCTCCTTCTTTGACGGAGGGGGGGCATAAAAAACCAAGGGGTCATAGGCAAAGGGCACTAAGTGGGTCCTGTCCACAAGTACTTGTGTGGCTGATAACATCCTGACCTGGTAAAAATCTTATACCGTTCATTGGGATAATTTTGCCATTGTTTAATTTTGGCCAATTTAGCCACGCTATTAAAACAGCCAAAATTAAACCATCCAAAATATGTACACAATGATTCTACTGGTACTTTTTAAAAATATTTCAGTGTTTTATAGCTTAACAAATAAGAGGTTTTTTTTTAAAATAACACTGTGTATATGTTAATCTTACTATGTGATCCATCAATTCTAATTATTCTACCAGCTCCTTTTAATATTTTGATATTATTTTAAACACCTGCAATGTTCAACATGACAAGACCGAGGTTTGATGGTTGGTCAAATTTAAACATGATATAAACATAAAAGGCCAAAATTTTACTGAGCAAAAAATAAGCCTTCATTTTATGCCCGAAGTGGCCAAATTTTATTGATGTACAAGTCACATATCATAATTGGGTACTTAAAATTCTCCAAAGATTTCTTGGATTTAAGTGATATGTTCTTACAAATAGATTGGTAAATGAACAGTAAGAATAAGCAGAAGACAAATGCTCATTGCATTTTATTCATTTCTTGCCAACTTTTTTTCACCCGCACAGAGACATAACCAACTAAAGGTAAAGAGTCTTTACCTATGCTATGAATCTAGCCAAATGCAGACAGAGTTCTTTAATGTGCCATGCTTGCCATGACACAGGACCTCAGATAGAAGTCTCATTCCAAAAACCGGTAACTTTCATTTATTATGCCTAGTGCTTCAGGATGACAAACTGTTTTGTGAGAAGACTGTTATAGAAGACAAATTGTTTTGAGGACCACTGTTATAGAAGAACACCTATCTTGTGAGACCACTGTAATAGAGGACCACCTGTTTTGTGAGACCACTGTTATAGAAAACAAATTGTTTTGTGAGACCTCTGTTATAGAAGAACACCTGTCTTGTGAGACCATTGTAATAGAGGACCACCTGTTTTGTGAGACCACTGTCATAGAAGCCCACCAGTCTTGTGAAACCACAGATAAGGAAGACCACCTGTGTTATGAAACAATATTCTGAAAACCACTCAGTCAAATAACCCTTTTATAACAAAAACCTCTTTTGAAAGACCATGTTTTATAAGACCATATTTCAGTGGCCAAGAGGATGAATTTTTAAGAGGGTTCCGCTGTACAATCATATCAAATGAGATAATGCCATCAAAATTGATGAAATGTTGCATGTTTGGTGTTCAAAATTATCTTTGGTCTTCTTTTGTAACAGAAACTCATCTAATTCAGTGACCAGGGATATACCCATACTATACCCCTAGATGATGTATTAACATGATTGATATATGTTACAAAGCTTACACATACACAGTACAAATGATTTAGTTTTGGGCTGAATAAAAAGATGTTTCTAGGTTCTCTCCCTTGGCATGGAAATTATAGGTTGTTTGTACTACTGTGTGGAAAAAAAACCCCCAAACTTCCAATATTTTAGAAATAAAACTATATTACTTTCTTATGATACAAATGGGTTGAACTGGTTTACACTGGAATGCAGATAATCAAGTAATATGATTTGTTCCATGACAATATAACGATTGTCAGTTCTAATGTTGATCAAGGGTAAAAAAGCAGTTCCATGTGTCTCACTTTTGACATCAATAAACAATGATGTATACATACATTCAAAGGAAATTCCATGTTCATATGAAGTTGTGTATGACAATAATCCATGGAAAAAAAGCAAGGAAACAAACTGTATCCATATGGCATATAGAAACAGGAATAAAAACATAAACATGAAATAAAAGCCCTACCTATTTTGTCACATTTACAAAACCTGTTGTCTGAGAACCTGCCTTATGTGGCCTTACCTTTAGAATGTGATCTTCGTTTAACTCTTTTTTAGTAAGCAGTAGCTCTGGTCTGGTTGTATCAACTTCCACCGTTACTTTACCATTGGATAACACGATTATAATTACTTTGCTAAAAGCATTTTGTACAGACCTTTGGAAGGCAAGCTTCTTGGCCATACATATGGCTCTGGCTTTTGTTGATGGCTCTACAAGAAAAATTCAACAAATTATCAATAATTATGGCAACCTTTGACACATGACATCCTTGATATATGACACCCTTTGACATATAAGTCCTTCATATATGACAGTCTTTGATATATGACAGCCTTTGATATATGACAGCATGTCATGTCTTCTCCAGATGAATGACAAGCTTTAAAATATGACAGCCTTTGACATATGACAACCCCTCATATTATATGACAGTATTGGATATATGACATTAAAGAGGTTGAACCAGCACAAAGCTAGACATAGTTTATGAAATGTCTCCAGAGATCAACTTTACAGATACATGTGCAGCTGTCAACTGATACGATTTGACCATAATCTGTTCTGAAGAGTGATAGAAACCTAGGTATTGAAGATTTTAAGGTATTGTAATGTACAATGAAAATAATCCCCTTTGGCCAAATCCAACAATTTTTCCATCCAGGTTTAAACAACTTTACAATGTATACATGCACATGATCAGGGTTTTCCCTGGGATTTTCAAATGAGGAGTCCATGGACTCCCACAACTACAAATTTAGGAGTCCATTTTGTAATTTAGGAGTCCATTTGCAGTCCACTTCAATTTGATCAGAATTAAACTGAATGTCAAATGTCAAATTTTGTTGATAATTACAGACATCCCTATAAACATGAAATTAAATAAAATATAGTTGTTGTAACTATATTTGAAATCATATGGAAATTTTATATCCAAAATCTATAAACTGTAATACAATTACATGTTTTTAGAAATATAGATGCAAAGTTACTAAATACATGTAGCCTACTAATTGATGCCTCAAATTTATTTATTTGAAAATTATATCTACTTTATCCATTTCAAGTATTAAAGTACTTGATCATATGTAAGATTTACATAAACATTTGTGAAATAAATCATTTTATATAACCATCATTAGTACTTTCATTATTTTTTTTAATTTCCATAATTCAAATGAAAGTCTGGTTTGGTATCCCTTCTTTAATTTATACTTCCGGAAGTACCCATAAAGTGATGATCGAGGTTGTCTTGTTGATTCTAGATCTATATTAGAGGTAAAGATTTTCCTGTTTTATTGTAAATAAAATGATGAATTCAGTTTCTTGGTTTTCTTGTGGAATTGCACTAGAACATAAGAATTAAAAATGGACATAAAAAAGAAGCAAACTGGTAGAAATAGGTCGCATGCTTGGTTTATTTCCCAAACGATCTTGAAAGACATCAAGTATTTAACGCGTCCACTAGGACGCAATAGATCTTATTTTAGGCGTCATTTAGGATTTTTAAGCGTAAATACGCAGAATTATTGCGTCAGGGAAAACCCTGCATGATGCAAGTGACTTTATATTTATTTATAACATTTGGTCCTATCATCAATATTCACTTTAAATATTTATGATATAACATTTGAGATCAGCAACTGAGGAGTCTATTTGCTCATATGTAACTGAACACCATTATGTTATTTGCAATAATTTATCAGAATAGAGGCCTACCTGATATGACAAACTGTTCCTCCCAAGCCCCCATGCCCTCTGTAAACAAACCATGTTTGGGTAGTTGCAGGCTAACTACGCTAACGTAATTCACCTTATATGTGTGGTCATCAACTACGGAAAAATCCTCTTCCATCTAGAAAAAAAATGCAGAAGAGAATAATAGTAATATCCTTTTATCATCAGTATATATTTATCTCTCCCTTATGACATGCTGGAGCATATTCAACATACAATCATTTCATATAATAACTACTTGGATTCAAGTTTTTGTCACAAGTTGCATTGGGTATGAGACTATGAGTAGACTAACGTCTCATGAAGAATATTGTATATGTCTTCATGGTCATGTATTTATTCCAAAACAGGTCAACTCCAGTGCTGTCATGTAAAGTTTCATCTTCATAAAATGATGGCTTATTATCATATGAATATTCTCCTTTAAAATATCAATTGTTATTAAAAACCACATAAAATTTAAATCTGTCAATCCACTGATTTTACATGTCCTGTATGAACTCTCAGTCAACATGTCAAATTCTAAAATGTTGTGTTTTGTGTATGAAATGTAATTTAATTTCTTTTTAAGTTTACACAAGTAGAAATATGATATTCTCCATCAAAACTTACCAACTTAATAGATGTTGACCATCCATTAAAACCAAGGAAATAATTTGCAAGTTCTTGGCATTGCGTAAAATGTAAACCTTGTTCGTTAGTGTGCTCTTTTTTCTTTGTTGCATAAGAAATCTGAAACGACAAGACAGTAAAGTTGTTTTGGCTTGAATTAATGAGCAACACGACTACATAAAACACTTGCCACTTGTCCCTGTGAGGCAGGGAGAGATATGTTTAGTGCATGTGTATATGTTTGTATGTCCTTGCTTGAGTTGTCTGTATTTCCAATGACTTTTTAACTGCCACTACTCCTGTACAATCTGATGAAGGTAATCAAACTGCACATCCTAGACCATTTACCCTCTATCTAGGCACAGAGCTGTGTGGACACGAGATGAAAACTCGACTCTGAAAATTGAAATTTGGCATGATCAGGGATTTAACCAAGGACCTTTATGTTGAGATCTGGTAGTCTACCAACTGAGCTAGTCTGTCATTAAAGTGCAAACATTTTACCAGAAGTGAGAAGTCTTGTCAGATCAAAGACTTGATACAGTGTCTAAAATTTTATCTTGGTAGAACTAAAGCTTACTGTGAAGACCTGGTAAGACAAGTACAGTATGAGGTAAAAACACAGATTTCCCACCTTAATTGATAAACATCAAATACTGAGTTTGTTCTTGTACAAGCTTGGTACAATGGAGCCTTTCACGAATGACCACTCTCATGAAACCTGGGACCATTCTCAAAATCCCTTGGTTAAATAATCTTTTAAATAAAACCTCTTTTAAAAGACCACCTGTCTTGATAGACCACATATCTGGGGCAGATGAAGGTTTTTTCTCAAGACAGGTTCCACCGTACCTGCAGAGTTCTTGAAAAGTGTCGGACTGAAGGATTTGTCCAGTAAAATTCCTCTTGGTCAGACACAAAGTAACAGTACATTCCATTATTTGGGCACCAAATTCCTTAAATGTCCAATTCTTGAAAATCAGATTTCAAGAACTCTGTACCTGTTTGTACTAATCATATTCGAGAAAAAATCTAGTATACAGGAACCTATCTTGTTAGACCATTGTCACAAATACTCAGGGGCCTGTTTCATGAAAGGTCATAAGTCCTAAATCCTAATTTATAGTCCTAACTACCATGGCAACGCATCGCTGATTGGTCAGTCCCATGACAATTAGGACAAAGACTTAGGATTTAGTACTTATGAACTTTTGTGAAATGGGCCCCAGCTGTCTTGTGAGACCACCAACACAGATACCCAGCTGTCTTGTGAGACCACCGACACAGATACCCAGCTGTCTTGTGAGACCACCGCTGTCTTGTGAGACCACCGACATAGATACCCAGCTGTCTTGTGAGACCACCGACACAGATACCCAGCTGTCTTGTGAGACCACCGACACAGATACCCAGCTGTCTTGTGAGACCACCGACATAGATACCCAGCTGTCTTGTGAAACCACCGACACAGATATCCAGCTGTCTTGTGAGACCACCGACATAGATACCCAGCTGTCTTGTGAGACCACGACATAGATATCCAGCTGTCTTGTGAGACCACCGACACAGATATCCAGCTGTCTTGTGAGACCACCGACATAGATATCCAGCTGTCTTGTGAGACCATCGACATAGATATCCAGCTGTTTTGTGAGACCATTGATATAGATACCCAGCTGTCTTGTGAGACCACTGATATAGATATCCAGCTGTCTTGTGAGACCACTGACATAGATATCCAGCTGTCTTGCAAGACCACCGACATAGATATCCAGCTGTCTTCGTACAGGTGGTCTTTCACTAAAGTAGTCTCTCAAGACAGGTGGTACAAATGTATTTCAAAAGATTGGTCTTTCACCAGAGTGGTCGACGTCTCTCAAGACAGGTTCCAGTGTAGGCCTATATATATTTACCTTACATTCCACTCCTGAGATTTTAATTTTATTATTCAAGTCTTCCTTGGCACGCTTTGCTGACATGGCCAGGTAAAATGTGACAAAAGCATAGAAACCATTGCTAACTGTAGGTATGGCTGCACTATCGGATGACGGTCTAGATCTACAAGGGTACACGTGTGTGCCATATATCAATCCATACTTTGAGAAAATGCTGTACAAGACATCCTATAACAGAAAGGAATTCTGGGTAATGAAATAATATGATCAGAAAAAATAAAAAATAATTTATTCATACTGGAAAATTTAACATAACTTAAAATTATTCATAGTATTTCATGCCTGTTTGGACTGCATTTTACACCAGCCTGGAAACATGCTTGTGATGGCCCTTACACTGTATAGCTATCAGAAATGACTGTTCCTTTGTCATACATTCTGATCTGCACAGGAAGTGAAAATCACAGGTCTTTCAGATGAGACTTAAAACCAAGGTCCATGTTATGGTTACAGGTGGGTGTGGCATGTGAAAGAACATTAACTGCAAGTGGCATTAGTCCACAGCACAGGTCAAAATTTGCATCACTGATTCACCAATGACTGGAAACATTTCCATATTAGTGAAATAAAAATATGGATACTTGAAAAAAAATATTGTTACCTATTTACCCCTAAAGACATATTTGAAATGGTCTAAGTCATTGATTTACAGAAGAGTCCATTTTGGGGAGGGATGGGGTGATCAGTTAAAATTAGGTTACAAGTATTTTAACATTTTCTGCAGATTTATGCTAAGGCAGTGTTTGGCTTTCTAAGACAATTTTGAAGATGTCATTGACAACACAATTGTGAACTTTTATATACAGTTGTTTCAAATTGGGAAGAAGGATTGCAGATACATGTAACGTTTCACCCTAGTGTGAACTACACACGTAGACACAGGTGAGTTACAAATACAAACAAACACGGGTTCGACTGCCCCTTTCGGTTGCAGATTTCTGTAACCGCCGACCAGCTAACTCTTTCAGAAAATATAACAACAATCAAATTGACTTTAGACACTAGAACATTTATTACAAAATAAATAAGAACCAAAATACGAAGACAACACAAAATAGAAGTGGTGACAAAAAAATAACAGGCCTAAAATTACCTGTCCGAAGGTCTTAGCCTAGGGACACTTGGACACGTGAAAAACCGGTCACATACCGGAATACGTTTTACTGGATACATATTGCCAAATAAAACTACATACATGTACATACAAAAGTAAACTAATAACACTCATTCATATTTCAGTCTTCCTAAAAATAAAGTACGAAAATGAATAGTAACTATTTTTACTTAACCCAAACTATTTCACAGGTATCTCGTGTCTAGTGTCTAAAGTAATCATTTAATTTGGTAGAAGTGAATGATGGCAACAGACAGGAAGGATTAGAAATGATATAAAAATGAAGTTCACCTCTCACAAGCATATCAACAAGACAAAGGAAGAGAAATAGAGGGTAACATTGGGTCACACATTTTATAATTGTAACACTTTCCGGAAGTACCCGAATAACTTAATGAACCAATGAAATTCATGGGAAAGTGACTTCCGAAGACATAATGTAATCAAGCTGAACCTGTCGAAGCTTGCTATATTAAGATTGTTAAATGAGGTTAGTACTGTTAAAGTTAGGAAATTAGAAAATAAATGAGAAAGAAATAAAATTATAATAAACTAAATGATAGATCAAAGAAAAATATCAGCAAGAATAGACAGGTTCATCACATACATGTACCAATGTACATAACTACATTGTACATGTTTGTTAATGTAAATGTAATATATATATATTTTTTTTTAATGCATTCCCCCCGCATTGATTTATTTCACAGGGCCGATTCTCAATGCAAAATACATGTGTTTTTTCCAATTTGCTGAACAGATTATGGCTATAATGAAAAATGAATAATTGCAGGGGAAATGCATCTAATATGGAGATTCTGTTACATTATTTAGGAAATCATTCAGTTTAGAATTTCTGTATCTATTTTATACAACATCTTTAGAGAGAACACCTTTCTTGCATTCGGAGACCACATTTCACTGGTAGCTCAAGACAGGTTTCTCTGTAACTTGCTATGGTGTTTTCACCAGTAGCTGGTTATGGTGATATTTCGTCTTTACTACTTTAGTATGTACCAAGACTTTTCCATCATCTGGTGAATCATCTGAAAAAAAACCTTTAAAAAACCGTGTCCCTGGTCAGTAGAGTAAATTTACTGTGCACTAGTCTATGATGTAAAAAAGTATAGTTAGGCTACATACAATGGTCAGTAAAACCGTACACCCCCCCCCCCCCCCCCCCCCCCACCCCCCCCCCCCCCCCCCCCCCCCCAACAACGAAATACTCAAATAGATTGTGTTTAAATACGGTTGGCTTAACGACCCCATGCAATTTTACATTCATTCACTAACCACCAGTTCTTCTTCTGGTATGCTAGGGATACCCGTAATGTAGAGGTTTTTCCTGTTCACCGCGGGTAGCTTAAATTCTAGAAATTCAATCCCATGTTCGGCATTCATTATTGAATTAGCCGCCGTTGTCGAAGTGAGGCGTTTCGTCCATAATATACATCAAACTGGAGATAATTTTTCAGTTATCGTTTCGGACCAATGCAAGTTCGACCGCACAAATAAATAGAAAACAGAACTGTCACATTTTTCCTTGTCAGTGAAATGAGGTAAATATAAACCACGTGATTTTTTTCCAGAAAATTTCCCAGTCATTTCTTATTCAATTTCAGTATAATTTTCACCATTGACCATTAAAGTTTTTGAGTTTCTATGTGTGCTTTGTTATGGATTTGTAAATAGGAAATTGCGACACAAATAATTTATTTTCGTTTAAAACTCGAGGCCGAATCCTCAAATCAGAACAATTTTACCTTGTGAGCAAAAACACTATGAAAGCGTTAAATATTTTGAGTTTATGGTACAAATTTTCGTCAGAATTGCTTAAGAAATTACCATCCCCATTAATGTTTTGAACAAAAAAATGCGGTTCAATAGTCAATATAAAAGAAAAAGAGAAAAATATCAAAGTTTCACATTTTTGTCGCCCTGCGCTAGGCCTGCTGTAATGCATTAATACGGTGACGGAATAATTTGCGGGGCGATGCGAAAACAAAATCTGTTAAACAATCTCCACGAAACCGTGCAAAATTGTCATAAAACTTTTTATTTTTTAAATATCATAAGCACCAATTACGTATTTCATATCATCATAAACTTAAAGAAATTATTATTTAACCGGTCATTGGTCTGACTTCGAAGCACCAGCCATTGAGATTATTGTAAAATATCCATGTAACGTCCCTCTATCTCAGATATTATGGTACAAAAAATTGATTTATTCGTTGCAGATGTATTTACAAAATCCCCCACCCACAATGTACAGTACACAACGTAATTATTTCATTTTTAGCAATTCACTTTTTATATCTCTGCTACATGCACAATTAAAATACGTACCCTGGCAAACACTGAAAAGTTTTAATGAAAGGTCGTATTTTCGTGTTAAAGTGTTCATTAAGTCAGAGACACGTATAACACATGTGTTATATATATGTGACAGTGATGAAA